>BGZK01003641.1:0-21833 GCA_005406025.1 Eumeta japonica
AATAGAGACAATATAAATTCTCTATGCCTTGTTCACGTTACTTTAATACTTTCGAGGCCTAGAATCTAGAAATCATAATAATAAATAGCTACTGGCGATTAGACATTAGGAGCATCAATGAAATGATTCGTTTCTATTAATTGTAATATTCAGTCTTCATTTCATTTGGCTCTTATGTGCAAAACTACACTTAATAAAAATATATGCCGAAACATAATTTAGTAATATTAAACATTTCTTTACCATAAGCAAAAACACCGTCAAAAGTAATACTTAACATAAAGTATTTCCACTAGCATCTATACTAGAACATTCAAGATTTTGAAAAATATTCTTTGTAAGCTATATTGTACATAAAGACTAATGTCGTTCACTTTTCCACCCTCCGCCACCACGGTCTATATTCTTGCGGTCCCTCTGGCCTCTGCCGCCGCCGCCGCGACTCCAGCGGTCACTCCCGCGGCCTCGGTACCCACCTCTGTTCGAAAATCGCTGATAATTTTGGTCACCGTCCATACCTCCTTGGCCAGGGCCGTTGAAGTGTGAACTACCAAAGTTGTTACGCCCACCGAACTGAGAACTATCAAAATTGTGTGGAATGTTAGGCGCGATACCCAACAACCCAGGTGTAGGCCCACCGCCGCGCATATCCTGAAAATTAGGATTTAATGAAGGCATATGACCCATGTTCATATTGTTCATGGGTCCCATATTATTCATTCCCATATGGGGCATGTTCATGACGTTCATGCCGCCAGTGTCCATGCACGGTACCCCGCCCATGTTATTATTAATGCCAAAGGGAGTGACATTTTGATTGTAATTAACAGGTGTTTTTAATAATGCCTCCTTCGGTTTCGGTAAATACACGAACTCAGCATTTTCATTTAAAGATACGCCCAGATTCATGAATATGTTACAGAACGTGGGATTCGTTTGAATCGGCGTCAGGTCAAACTTCTTTCCGACGGTTTTGTCTTGTTGATACTGTTTGATCATAGATGTCACTGTGGCTAAATGTTGATTGACGAATATCTTTTGAGTAGAACTCAAATCTTTATACCAGTTCGAATTCTGAATTACGGTCTGCAGGTCCAACGCTTTCGTTTCGCTGGCGACATCGTTTATTTCTTTCGGCTTCCGCCGAGGATCTACCCTCGGGGCCGACGAAACCTTTACGGATTTTTCACTATCACTATTGGAGTCTTCTATCGATAATCTGAATACTTTTCGCAATCTCGGGTCTAACAACGCTTGAGATTTCGCCGTACTGTTACGAATATCAGTGTAATCCGGTCTTGGAATATCTATGGGCAATAATTTGTACGGTATAGGCGGATGGCAATTGATCGATCCATTGATTTCAGACGCTGGTGTATAGTTGGGGATAGGCTTGAACGGTAAGCCCAAACGAAAATCAATATCGCCACTAACACTCGGACGTAAATCTGTATCACCAAAAGATGGCAATTTGTAATCCGTTTGTCTCAAGTCCACGTCGCTCCTCCTTCGGCCGTCAGTCGGCTCCCCTTCGATGCATTCGTATATGGATGGTCTAGAAAGTTTACGTTGCGCTTTCGAAGACTCATGAGTTTTATGTTCAGGCGATTTCTTTGAAATGTTTCTCGGATCTTTGGACATATCGTTCATCGTATTCTGCTCCGGAACTTTATTCTCATGTAGGTTATTCTTCAAGGTGTTCAAAAGTTTCGTAACCTCTTCCGTGATGGCGATTTTAGACAGATCGCCAAGTTTGTTCAAGACCGACGACGCCGGCTCGTTCAAATGCGCAGACTGATCCCGGGCTTGGGGCGGTGACGGTGGTCGCGGTGACGACAGTGGTGACTTGCGTTTGTTCCCTTTCTCTTCGTCGCTGGAATACCACTTCTCGTCGATTAATAAATTATCATCGTCATCGTCTGTCGTCGATCGTCGATTTCTCTTTGCTGCATGTTTTAAATAAGTGTCTGGCTGTAAAAATCTAATGTCGGTGTCTAATTCTTTGTTTGAATTACTAATGTGCTGACTCGGGAGAAGAGATTCGTTTTGAGGAAACTGTAGAACTCGATGATCGGTATCTTTAATTTCATTGTGAATATTTCTATTAATTCTTTCATCATTGTCGTAAGTCTCACTGTGAATATCTTCGTGCTGCTTTTCTTTAGTAACAAATTTGAGAGCATCCTTAGTATATTGATCAATATCTATGGTATCTTTACTTTGCTTTGATTCTGAATGCTGAGGGAATTTCATATTTTCATTGTGTCCATCTTTAACTGATACCGTTAAAGGAGTTTGAAAACGCATATCGACATCTTTGCCGGGCAATTCAACGGTTACCGCTGCAGGGGTGTTAACAGTAGCCATGGGTGCTACTCTTAAGTCTAAGTCTTTAGAAGATGAAATGGGACTCAAAAAATTTTGCGATCCTGGCAACGCATCCGAATTCGTATTTATTAATCCAAGTTTTTGTATGCTTAATGCATTCAATTGTATTTCATTGATTTGTTTCAATGTTAAGCCGAGAGTATTTAATTGTAGCACAGATAACTGATTTAATTGATCTAAATTTTCAATACCCATTTTAGTTAAATCAGAAATTTGTCTTGGCGTTAACACACCAGTTAAATTTTTAATACTAAGTACATCAAATGTATTACTATGGTTCGTAGAAGGTACGTTATTAAAATTCATGGGGTAGTTGTCATTTTGCCATCTTGACTGTCGAATTTTAGGCGTATTCTTATTAAGTTTTTCTTTATTGAAATTGTTCGGTGATAATGCAGGTGAATCTTGTATATTTTCTGGCTTTACAATATTCAAATCAAATAATGATGGAATATTTTTATCTTGATTTTCAATTTGTTCGGAAGGAAACTGTTGCGTCAACTTTGCTTGAGTGTTGGCAATCATCATCATAGCCCCTTCTCTGTTCAATCTGGGGAAATCGCCTAGAATTTCTTTCGGAGCTGACTCTATATGTTTCAGTAAAATCATTTTCAGACCATCCGTCAACGGTTTACCATGCGCAAATTTGCATTCATCTTTATACATACAAGGAAGACCGGTATGGTAATATTTACAAGGAAAATCAGAATGCATATACAGACATTTGTCCCTCTTGGCACAACAGTCCATTAAATAAAATTTACACAATTCCATTTTTCTTGGCGGTTGTGCATCATGCGAATACGCACAATCATCGCCTTTGTGACATTTTCCCTGCATATAATATAAACATACACCTTCTGGATCCTGCATAGGATGCACCCCTCTTCTTCTGTCACGATCACCTTTTGACTTGCGATCTCGTTGGTGCGGCCTTTGTCGTTGAGGACGTGAATGGTGGCTTCTAGAATCGTGACTACTGTCAGACGCGTATGAATCCTGATTATCATCCTGATCCATTGGTGATGAATGTCTTTGTACTGGCGAAGCTCCTCTTATACACATCATTTCGCTTTCATCCACTTCATCAGAGTATTCTTGTTTTCGCCTTTTTTTACCCGGACTATCCTTACTATCATATTTCTTCCTTTTTTTGTGTTTCCTACGTTCATCATTTTCATCTTGATTCTGTTGATCATTGTCATCGTTTTTATTTAATACTTTACGAATAGCTTTTTCTATGTTACCAACAAAATCATCTTCTGGTGGAATGTCATACTTTCTGTACCTTTTATTTTTTTCTTTATATCGCTGTTCCGATTTATGATTTTTCGATTTTTTCTTTTTTCCTGATTTGGAATAGTATATAGGTTGATCTTGTCTCTCTTCAGGCAATAATTGCGCAACTGCTTCTGGTTCTGGATCTTTCTTTTCTTCTGTGTGATTTTCAGCAGTATCTTCTCCATCACTTTCGATTTCGCCATCTTCTAAATCTTCATTTACTTCCGCTACCGGCTCTGCATTTATATCCGCCATTTTTAATATGTTACTGGAATTAAAATAAGAACACATTAAATGTAAATCATACTTTAAAATTGTTATTGCTTATTAAAATATAACAATACTAATCTACATGCATGATTTTCTTTTTTAGTTAATGGCACTTGATGAGATTTACCTAATTTGTTTAGTGTTAAACAAACGAAAAAACATGACATATGTATTCTTAACGTAATTCGATTTTAACTTAGTAACTTTACGTACTTTTAAGAAAATGAACATATAGAAACCTACAAACCTGCGGTATAACGCACGAAACTCTGCCGCTGCAAAGTTAGTCACGAAAGCATCGCAACGGCGTAAGATAGGAACGCGAGGGAGAAGGAGAAGGAAGAGGGGTCGAGGAACATTGTACCTGCGCATTCCCCCATTCGCAGGCAGTTCAGAGCGCCAGAGTTTCGTGCGTTGTACTGTAGTAATGTCAATATAGCTATTTTGAATTCTCTTAATTTTTTTTGTAAAATAATGGAGTATTATGAATAAAATGATGTTACGAATTTAAGCTTATAACCTACAAAATTTAAATCAATAAACATTTTCAGGATCTCGTACCCAAAAAGGGCCAACACGACACTATTTCTAAGATTTGCCTTGTGTTCGTCCGTCTGTACCACCAGTAAAATCTTTTGAAGTAATCGATTTAAATTATTACAGAATGGCGGATTACCTAACAAACAATAAGAAACAAAAATTAAATAATTAATAGGAGTTCCCCTCCCAGACCATAAAGTAAATTCTAGATTAAAATAACAATTAATGAAAATTGATAAGTGCGAGTTGTCACGCTAACCATCCTGATTTGAATGAAGGAAAACACAATGTTTTTGACAAAAAATCGAACATAAATATATTAAACGGTATTGTTAAACCCTCAATACGCAGTTCCGACTCGGACTTTACCCGCTTTTAAATTGAGTTAGCCTAAGGCACATCGCAATAAATGATAAAGTGCTAGTTCGTGCGCCTATATTGGAATTATTCAAACGTACACTATTTTAATTTTTTTGTTGCGTTTAAAACTTATTTATATTAACCTTTTAATAATAAAATAACAATAAAAAATTCTTTTGAAATAAAACTTGTTTAGCCGACAATTATAGAAAATATACAATATCTCTGACATATGCTTATAGATAGGAAATTAAATAACGCGATTTGGTTTTGTCGACGCATATAGAGCGTTGCGACGAGGAAATAACCCATTCCTATTGAAACAAAAATAATATACTAATTAATGACAACATTGTACTTAATAAAATAAATTATTTTGAAAAAAAGGGACACTCAGCGTAGCGCAAATTAATAAAGCGACCGTGTAGGTACTTATTTTCAAGGAAAGAAAATTTAATTTTATATAGCCTGGATACTCAACTCATGATTTTGATATCTATCAGACTACCGCGGATTATAATATATATAATTTTCTGCAAAAACTTATTCCATGCAAAGGACACTGAAGACATACATGCAATGGAGATACGCTGTCTGATTACCCCGTAACGGCCGTAATGCAGTGATGTTTTAGAAAAGCTTATGCAAAACACGATTAAGCCATTAAAAATCTGTAAGTAAAATAAATAATAATAATAAAAAAATTGTCAACTCATTATCAGGGATTAATTTTATATAAACACATCGATTTATTATTTACATATTTACAAGAGATTATTATTAGTATTATTTGCTTTACTATATATGCACTGGAATCCATACGAATCAATGGATGAAACGACGTATAAAGTATTAATATGTAAATTAATGTCAACAGAGTAGTGTGTGTGATGATATATAAATTAGTGGAAAAGCCCGAAAGCCATTGACATTATTATAAAGAAAAACAATAAATACAATTAAGCGTGCAGTAACGGTATTGCAATAAACGTTAAATTGATGACAAAGTAATTAATTAATGTTGCAATGAAATAATTTAGCAAAGGTTTACAAATGTGATTTTAAATCATTAAAAATCCCTATTGCCGAGCATGGTTGCGAATTGGATATGCCAAGGATTTTATTTTGTGTCATAATAGGCGCTTGCGCATTTAGTTAATATTCCAATTAATTTGATATAATTTTATATGTATATGCAATATATACAACATTTAATATTTTTTAATATTTTTTTTTATACGAATAAAGTTTACAAATACGTTTGAAATATATAAAAAAACTGTTCATATTCGTTTCGCCATTTAAAACATTTCATTTAATATTTTATTAATAATTAAAATCTTCAATAAAAACAATCTACAGTCAACACAAACTCGAACCTCAGAACGGAAGTCGCAGGTTAATTTAACTCTTCGAAACAGAAAACTGACTTCATTAGTGTTTTTGGGTTTGTTAACATGCCATAGTCATAACCGATACATCTACCGACGTTCCTACAATTTTTTAGGAATCAATACACGACGAAATAGCCTTTTAATAACAACTTGAACTACTGCCGATCCCTACCGATTACATTTTTTTTCTCTACAAGTACAAATAACAAAACGCGCCGTAAAATTTTCTAACATAAAAAATACAGTTTTCATCTTTGTTTGGAAATCTCAATTTTTCAAAAAGTAAATTACAGCTACCCACTAAGCATCCCTTCCAAAGAATTTTCATTATTATCAAACAAATACTAGAAGCAACAGATACCTACATAACTATTAAGATTTCTATTATTTCAATTAAATTAAAAATATTTTTTACGTTCAAATTGGTATTACAATTTCGTTAAAACTTTTTTTTTTTTTTTATCGCGGTATTGATGTTTTATCTTTATATGTCTCTATATTACTAATAATATTTCGAAAATATACTTCCGTTATATATATAAGAACTTTCAAGTTTTACTCATTGCTGATACTCTTTTCAACCAACTGTGGTACGTGTATACAGCAATTATTTTCATCAGTATTAATTCTTTCTTAAAACGTTTTAATTAGATTTAAGTTTTATTAGAACAAAAAACGCAGACCTACTTAGCAAATACTAATCACATATTCTGAAATATTTATTTCGGAATTAGTACGCCTAACATTTTGCAAAGCCTTAAACAAAAAATGATGGATCGTTTGATACTTATGACATCAATTTATCAAACCGAGATTAGATATTGTATCACAACTTATATTTTTATAAGGGATCTTGTGCCACAACAACGAACTTTAAACTGTATATATTCGTATAATATTCCTAGAATTCCATTGTTTTTACATTAAAATAAACGTGCATTTAATATTGCCGAAATAACTAACATACCTATTTGTAAGAACGACACAGGAAATCGTATGTACCTAACGACGAGTAGCATATCTTTCGCATGATTCATATCTTTGTATGGAACTAGTGAAGTGAAGCAACGCGGCAACGTCGCAAATGCAGTAATATGCGACTAAATTTAAACGCCCTGCCTATCTTTACGCTACTCCTCACAACATGGCCGACATTGAGAAAGTGGAACAATGAGTTCTAATGTTTACATGTACATTTCTAGTAAAACAATTAATATTACAAATACACATATATATATATATATATATATATATATAAAGTGTATATATCACTATATAAAATAATTGTATATATGCACACGAAGGCAAACTACGCACACATACGCGATTTAGCGATAAATCACACTGGTAACCACCTGTTTATATACAATTATTGATAACCCTGGTGTAAATGTAGAGGCCCCGCATCTAAGTGTTAACCTATTTAAATCGATACAGGATATTATTTTAATTGTAAAATCTATTAAAACAACTGCCACAAAGCAGCCTTGCAATTGATTTTTTTTCGTAAATACTATACCTAATATTCGTTGCAATAACAATCATTAGAAAAAATCTCCAATTTTTCACAATATATAGTTAATACGCAGTTGCAATCAACAATTGCGCGGAAGGCTGGACTCTAACTGTTCATAGCCACTACTTTCAAAATTTTTTGTAGTTCAGCCGGACTAACAGGTAGTCGCTGGCCGCTCACATTTCACAATGTTTTCTGCCTGTCTGGTTGGCTATCGTCACGAATCGAATGACGTCAGGTGCGCTACGCGACAATTTGTATTCTCGTACTCCAATCGAGGTCACGGAATTATATCTGTACTCCTCACTCACACATATGCACTTGAAATAGCAATACTTGTATTGACGTGTATTAGCATTATAATATCACTGTAATTGAACTTATCTAGGTACGTATTAGCCTGAACAATGGCGAAACATGAAAAATATAGAATAAATCACATCATAACCGACACCACTGAATATTGTCCCCGATATTAAAATGAATACCTAGTAAAAATAATTCCTTTTGAATTAACATGCATAAAACAAAATATACTCTAAAAACAGTGTAAGATTGCGCTTAAAACAATGAATCATTTTTAAATTGAAAGGCATGTACATTTTGATAATTGTAATGGCCTCGGCAGCTTTGAGCGTGCAATTGAGCCGGCCATTTTGAAAACGCAACAAGATATTAATTTACCTTATTGCAAGACATAAAGCATACCATTATCGAATAAAAGTTTACATTAACCGTAATAAAACGTGGCAAGTTACATTATGTCAATAAATGAGATGCACGACATTAATAACCATGTATAGCCTGATATCGAAATGGAAGCACTTATCGGATAAAAATTTTGGGACACGCGATCATATTACGTACCTAACAACTAAATAATATTAATTGTTACCAATTCTTACATTATCAATGATTCACAATGTGCGACTACTATACGCCATAAAAATAGTATTTCTCATAGCATTGCTGCATTTAGACGTAATAAGTCGGCTACGCAATATTGATTTCGGACGACGACTGCAACTAAACAATGAAGAAATATGCGAATGTTTAGTTCCGATTTCAACCACAATATGTACATCCTTGGCGCCCTAGTCGTAGGGTGTTATGGAAAATTTTATGTTGGCTAACATGTTTATGACTTAATATCCTGTTTATTTGCGTCTTTTTATTTTAATCACCTATACTTGTTATAAAAGTTATGTTTTCCTGAAATGAAAAAATATTTGGGTATTAAAATTTTCTGTTTTAAGTTTCAAAATCGTATCTTCTTCTCCAATATAGTCATAATATTTATATTTCAGTGCCATAGACAGATTACCTGGATTCAAAAATTTGTTCTAAATTTTCCTAATGAAGTTTTGAACATTTGATCATATTAATACGAACAGGAAATACTAATTAAATTGTTCTATAATAAGAATTTGCTCTAATTTTGGAAAAAATAACTGTTTTAAATTATTGTCAATTCTTAAATATTCTCAAGTTGAAGTAAGTTCTTATCAGTTTTATGAGTTTGAAGAGAAAAGTAATGAAATGGTCTGTGTAAATTGTAATCACGCCCGAATTCTATTCATAAAAATGTGATGCGTATTATTATTATACAATATGTAATATTATTATATAATGTCTACAGATTATATTATTGTTATTATTATGAATTTAAAAAATTGCAAGAAAAAAAACGTGATTTTTTTCGTAATTTCATACAAAATAGAATTAATCGTGAAAAAAGAATAACTTTAAACATAATTTTAGTAAGAAAATATGTTTCTTATGTTTTATTCGTTAAATTTTGAATCCAAAAATGAACTTAATTGATGGATCCTATAACCTGAACATTCCATCTTACTACTCATTTTAATCGTTTAAAAATATAATCGGAGATTGAGAATCTCCTCCATCATTTCCTCTTAGAATAATGAATAACAAAAAGTCACTTTAAAAGTTAATTTTGCGTTCCATTTACTCCTTGCAAAGGTTGTTCGGACTAAAACCCATTAAAAGGAAGACGTTGAACACAAATTTTATTTCAGTGAATTTTGTTAAAAGTCAGACTTCAAATAATTCTTAAAGAGGCTCTAATAGTCTTCTGATTCTATTTTATATTCGGAACATCTGTATTTATTGTAAAAAAAAATGATTTTCCAAACTGAGAAAAATGAACAACACAAGTAAACTTTTATAGCAAAACCTTTTAAGAATAATTGCAAAACATACATTGAAATTTTATTTCTGTCTTCGGTTGTAAAAGTATTCTGCGTGCTAACCGTTTTAATTGCAATATCAAAAGTCTATTTGAAGAAATTGAAATAGTTATTTAACAATTATTTTTACGATATCAAAAATTTTACGAACCACATTATATATAAACACAAAACAATCGTATTTATTTATTTTTGGACATGGAATATATTACATAATTTTTATAGTGAGCTCTTTCTCAATCACTTCTATATTTCTATATTTCAATTCCGGCTCTTCTGTTTGTACATATCTTTAACTGATTTTCAGTTTCAATGCAGTATTGATCTCTATACTAATCTCAATGTCGAGTTTAATTCCCACTCCGGTCCAGGTCAGGATTCTTTTTTCGGGTCTATTCCCATATAAATTTCAAGTCGAATAATCAAAATTTCGAAATACAATGTTAATAATGCTATTGACTTGAAAAGTTGATTTTACTTTAGATTTGTCTAGCTCCCATTTTACTCTAAGTCCTACTCTCGGTTACAATTTTAGTGCCGCTCTAGGTTTTCGGACCGTTATCCTGTCCCGAAATACGATGCTCATGATGCTTTCGGCTCTAAAACTCAATTTTGTTATAGGTTTGTCTAGCCCCCATTTTACTTTAAGTCAGATGCAGTTCTACGAGAGTAGTCAGCGAAGTTAATGCCACTTCAAATTTCTGACCGTCATCCTGTCCTCAATCTCACGGTGATCTATGTTATTCTATGTTCACGTGGATCAAACCACGAGCAAAGCTATTTTGTAAAAAGAAGACTATTCGTTTTCAGTTTATTCATCAATTACGGATATTTATACAAACTTTTATTTTATATTTTAGACCTTTAAGGTTAAATGTTCAAGAATCCTTAATAAAGGTTTATTGAAAGACTTACATCTTAAGTACAATCTACTTGCTCAGTTTAATGTTTATAAACAGTATAGTTCTGGAAATTTTGTGATGAATGACTTATGTATGTAAATAGGTTTGATATTATTCCTTATCTAAATAATACAATTCTTATTTTTACAATAAATTATTAAAAAATCATTAGTGATTTGAATTGAATGTTTGTTTCTGTATCTATCTAATATATTTATGGAAAAAAAAACTGGAATATCTTTGGAATGATTTGACTTTGGTACTGATAGTGCATTTAGAAACACGTCTTTGAATAATGTGACATATGTCGCTTAGATGACATTTAATTTCTGGTTGTCACCTAAAAGTTTCCTCTCATGTAATATTGTTTATCCTTACTATAATTCATATAAAGAAGCATTTTTGTGCCAGAAAGAATTAAATAGTGTCAGTGAATAATTTTGTAACATCTTTCAGTGTCAATTGAAGTCGGTGGTTCTGCAAATATGAACATATTGCACACAAAAATGCACTTATAATTGAGGAGTTTTATAATTATTGATTAGTGCAATGTCTGAATCTAGTAACCCTTTTGCTGGCTTATTAGAAGTTCGAGGCGATTTAATTGTACATCGTTTCAATACAAATGAAAATGAGGAGATTGACGATGAAAGCCAAAATCATGAAATTAGTCCAAACATAATAAATAACATAGTAGAAAATGTTTTTCATTTTACGATCGACATAAATTCTATCGAAAGAAATAAAAATACTAATGGAAGGCAATTAGTATATCTGGAAGAATTGGCTGAATGTGTAAAGCCTAATATTCACATTGATATCAGCATTCTGGAGCAAGCTTTATTTGAAAGACTGCTTTTGCCTGAACCAAAATTGTATGTAATACCAAAATCATCCAGAACATGCTTAGAACATGTAGTGCAGAAACAAGTTTTTTTATATTTATTTAGTTCAATGCAAAATTTGCAAACATATGACAACAGCGACTCATTAGCTTTGAAATATACTTTAGAAAAAATGAAGGAGTTAATTTTCAGAAATGCTGTTACAGCTTTAAAACAACCATCTCTCTTTGAAGGCCAAGATTTTACAGACCAACTCTTTGAATTGTTACAATATGTAGATCCACAGAGCCATACTTTTTTTATTGATGTTGTTAAAGAATTTGTGACTAATGGTAAGTTATGCAGAAATGTTAACATAAATTTACCCTAAGTACATAGTTTTTAACTCACTGTAATAATTTTAGGAGGCGATGAAAATAGCCAACAGTTAAAAGAAGTAATGACTCCAGTTTTAAGGCGACTTCATACAGAAATAAATAAATCAAATCTGATTAATCTTCCTATTTATATTCTTCCATCAGTTCAGTTGTTCGCAAGTAAGTATCTAATATTGATTTATTCAGTGATTTTTACAATATTTGGATTAATGTTTATCCACTTGTAGATAATCCACATCTAGCTCCAGTTTTGATGGAGGCATGTGAACCTAAACTGAGAGACAATGGAGCTGCATATCAACATTCCGTTCTGGGAGCGCTGTTGAGTTTGTCCGTTTTGCCAAGAACTGCTAATTCATTATATGAATTCTTTGAGAATCCTATGGACCAAGTATGTTCAAAAAATATTATCTTGTGAATAATATGTAGTTCATAAGGATAAAATTTGTCATTCGGTTATTATTACAATTAAAGAGCACTAACACTATCTACTCGATAAGAAAACTAAGAGCTGAAACAATATATTATGTAAAGTCCTTTAATTGAAATTTATATTATATTATGTTTCTGAAGTTTTATTACATTAACAGCAACAAGCAGAGAGCTGCTTCAAATTTAGGTTAAAATTTATTTAATTAAAGCTGGTAAAGAAAAAAAAAATTACATTATTTTCAATGAATCCTAGAGACGCTACTTAATACCTACTTAGCTAACAACTACTTAAGTATAGTCAGTGCTGGAAGCAATTAAAGAAATTCTTCAATTAGTGTGAGTACTCCTCATATTTGACAAAATTTTACAAATATATTAATGTATAAGCATGTAAAAAAGTATTTAATATCATCAATCATCTCAAATATCAAAAAATATTACTGTCTAGTTTATAAAGTATTGTGAATTGTCATCGTTAGCAAAGAATAATATTTAAATATGACTGATGTCCGCAATTTTAGTCTATATTTGTTTTATAATAATGATATTTATTTATTGTAGAGATATATATGCAGTACAGTTATATTAAAATAATATTGTTTATTTATACCTCAAGATATTAACTATGGATATTCTTAAAATCTTCGACAGACTTAAGAGACATTTCAAGTGATAGGTATGTGTACTTACATTATTTTAATACTCATGTTTAATGAAATTTTGACACTTTGTCAAATAAATAAAAGATAAAGGATCATTAGTGAAGTTAAATGACTAATATTGTCTAAAGTTAATTATCATTAAAGTGTTTTAAAGAACACTTGACTGTCTCTGGGGATGACATTTTGATAAATTTTAACTAAGTAAGCATTAAAGGAAGATTAAAATAGAAGTAGGCTCGCTGAATACAGCTGTTAATGTTAAAGCAGTATTTGGAAATTAGCATTTGGAATGGGTGATATTGCATTTAAGAATGCAAACATTTGTAACGAACAATGATTTATATTAGAAACTATATTTTGTTCGATTCCATAAGAATGAATTTTTGATAATGTATATTATACTTCTCACTGTGAAAATTGATGCTTAAATCTAAAACTTGAACTTATTTTATTAACAGATATTTAATTTTTCTTGGTCTTTTTGTATACATCTAATTTAATGCCGTAATCAAAATAGTTATATACACAAAATGCTCTTCTATGCAGTTTATTAAAAAAATAATTAATCATCTTGGACTAATAAAATGGAAATAGCTTTCAACAAAAAGTGAAATAAAAACACATGTACTCCATTTGTGCATTTATACTATATAATCGATATAATCGTTAGTATCACAATGATACAGGGTATCCTAGTATTGGACCCAGCATTCCTTTTTGGTTTTCATACTTCTTGTAATTATATTCATATTAAGTAAATATATATTGGGGTGCACTATAAGATTCTGGAACTGCCCACGTACATGAAGGGCCATCCATAAATTATGTCGCATGTTAATTAGGGATAGGGGGTCATGTAATGTGATAATTTGTGACAAAAGGGGGGGGTCAAAAGCTTTGTGGTGTCACATGTAAAAATCCAAAATATTAAAACACGATATTTATATGTAAATAATTAAGTTTTGTGTAATGATAAAGGAAAATATAGGTACATGTGGTCTATATTTTTCATCATATAATACTGCTAACACAAACAATCACATAAAAAGCGACAAAAGGTTTTACCTATCGAAAATTCATCCTCAAAGAATTGCAGCTAGATGAGCCAAAGAAATTTTTGTTTAATGAATGATGACGATGCTATATGTTTAGAAGAAAAAGATTTTAACACGACTGATATTCCTGACATCAACATTCTGAACTAAAACGAAGTGCATGATATGCCAGTGATAAACAATGTCAAGGAGTAGATCCAAAATCCACATAAGACAATTACGTTTTTTATCTTTTATTAACATATTAATCTTTTATTGTTCTACAATTTGTCCTTTGTTTTATTCAATATCTAAATTATTTGACTTTATATTAATTTTATTAAAGATTATTATTAATGTAAATTATAAAAAAAATTGGAAAGACTGCCATATTAATTTAATTACTTCTAAATATAAAATTGAAAAATATATGATGTCAGACCAGGGGGGAAGGGTTTTCTTAAGTGTGACCATTTTATGAAAACCCTTCATAAGACGGTCAAATGAAAGGGTCAACAGATCTTACAATTCGTGTAAATTAATACATTTGGAAATGGAAATTTTTGGCTGTAGAGTACAGTTTGTTATCTAACTGTCAATTGTTTTTACATTGTTGTGTCATTTTAAAATTTGCACGTCCCCATCACTATAAATTTGTCATGAAAATTTTCATTGTATGATTTTCTATGATTTTAAATGTAATTTGACAGCTTAGCGTGCCTCGCTCGGCTTTGATGCTTTTGATGAAGAAGTGCCACGCAAGATGACTTTATAACTGGTTTGCAGAATTCAAGTGTGGCTGAGTCAATCACAGTGATGAATTTCGTGATGGTCGCTCATCCACCACTGTAATCAGCAAAAACATGGATGCTGTACACCATATGATTGAAATAGACAGCCATATGATCTACCATGAGATTTTGGCATCCTTATGCATAGCCATGAGTCAAATACAATAAATCCTAGACAAACATTTAGGTATGATAAAGCTGTGCTCACGGTGGATCCCACACAATTTGACTGAGGCTCGAAAAACAGACCATGTCACTTAATACGATTCTATGCTTACGCGGACTGCTATTTATGTATCCAAAACTGGCCACATGCAGAATAATATTTAAAAAGTAATTACAACAAATAAAAATGGAACTCCTTGGCTGTACAATACAGTTTGTTTCATGTAACTGTCAATTGTTTTACCATCATTTTGAAAATTGCATGTCTTTATTACCATGCATTTAACTCATGAACACTGTCATGCAGTGATTCATTACAATTTACGGCGTGGGCTAATTCAAAAACAGTGCATTGAACAACTCACTTCACCTTTTGGGGATGAAGCGCCATCTAAAGTCACTATGTATCACTGGTTTAGTGAGTTTGATCATGAGTGGGCTATGCTCACAGAAGAATTTAAAAAAGGTCACCCTGAGTCAGTTGTTGTACCATAACATACACCTTGTAATTTGTTTTTGCCACAAAAATTAAGAACCAATTACACGATAAATGAGTTTCATCACCAGGAGAGGCTGTCAAAGAGTATAGAGAAACATGTTTCTGAGGCCACCAGAAAAAATGTCATAAATATTTTCAAAATTGATTGATTCTTCTGAAAAAGTGCATTAATCCTAACAGAGATTATTTAGAGAAATAATAATTTTTTTTTTTGACCACTCCTAGTAATTTTTTCTCATTCATTCCAGAAATTTTCAGTGAGCCCTACATATTAACCGATGTGTGAGCAACTATGAATTTTGACTCTCCTTTCATTAAAAGATATAATCGTAAAAACTGGTTCATAAACAATGTGACAACTTCTAATATTTACAGTTTCTTTCCTTTACCTGTCGAACAAATTTTGACTAGTACATTGTTTCAGCTCTAATAACTTGAGTTGCAGTAACACTATTGACATGATGAAGTATGAGAAATTAGTATTTGAGAAAAATTTAAAATCGCATAAATAATCATATTTTATCTATGCCTATTGAAATAATATATGGTATTATTGCAATGATGTCAATGAATTATATTACATTGCAGGCTGCCAACAATATGATGGAATCATCACTATGGAATGCATCTGCCCATCTATCTAAAAATATGCACAAAATCTTTTTATCCCTTTTAAAAGGTGGGCCTATAATGAGGGATAAAATTTTATCATGGGTTGGCGGTTGTTTGAAATCCAATGCAGCGAGAGGAATGCTATGGAATGTTCAGGTATTAGAAGTTTTTAGTTACCCAGCATATATTGAAATGATTGGTTGGGCAGAGAGTTTGGCAAAAGTGTTCTAAAAAAAGACATTATAATTATTTGCAAAAGAGATGCATGATAAAATCCATCGTGTATGTATATATATATAAGTCAAATACCACTGTCTGACTGACTGACTCATCACAAGATCACTGAAACTATGGGTCCAATTGATTTGAACTTTGGCATAATTACTCTTTTAATATTCATCTGCCATCAGCTATGTACTAGCCTTGTGTAGGCGAGCGAAGCTGTGGGCAAGAACTTTGCCTATATATATATATACCATGATGATCTTGCAAATTGCTCAGACTATGAACAAAAAAATATTTTAAGAAAGGTTTGCCTTTGAGGTAATCTATAACAATGTTTTCCCTGAATAAATAAGAAAAAGATTTAAATATTGCTTTATTTGTGCCATTCATAGTATTTTGAGGTACAGTACAACACATGAGATTCTGCCACTTTGATTTGCCTGCGAATGATGTAATGTGAGGGCATAATGCTCCCCAACCCTCTCTTTTTATCCACCATGTTCTTAATATATGCCATTGTGATGCTTTCATAACTAACTTTACAGTGGCAGAGTGTCCTTTGTTGCACTGTAATTACATTTTTGCTATGTCATTGTTTTTCAATAACAAATAACACTACCTGGTATAGATTACAAATGGCACTAAAAAACATTACCAAAATCAGTGTAATGAAATTGTAGAACCAGCTTATCTGTACATTAAATATATGTACTAAACACAATTATTGAGGACGATGTAAGAGAATATAAAAAGAGTAATTCGTTTTAAATGTATAGTTTCCAGTGGGCATATGTTATGCCTTAACCATAACCGAAGTGCATTTGTAGCTGTCTGCCATGTTCATATAGCAGATAAACTTTTCATCTATGATCCCGATAGTTCCATAAAATTCCCATCCATATTTTGGACACAATACATATAGAAGCTTTGTAAGTTTAGCAAAAATTACATGCCCATAAAATTGTCTAGTACTCGTACAATTAGTCATTACATGAAGGTCTTCTTTTTGAGATTTTGAACTTTAAAAGAACAAACGAAACACAATATCATTTTCATGTTTCACTGTCTTTCATTTTTCCATTACATAAATTGCTATACATAACACGTGAATGTGAAAGTTAGGCATGATATTAAATTTCAACGGTGTAAACATATATTGTGTCAACAAAAAATTATCAGAAAATTGTAGAGTTTTTCATCACTGGAAGAATTGCTTAAAAAATTTAATAAAAGAAAGTCGTTAATCGCAAAGGCCTTTTAACTTATATAATCTTTTTCATGTAAAAAATAGATCCGTTTATTTGATAAGCAACATTAATGATTATTAATATTTGTTTTTTTTATCACTTTCAGGCACCAGAAATTAGTGGTACAGCTTTAACATTGGTGTCTGATGGTTTTATGCTCAATCTGGGAGCTGTCCTATTGCAGCTGTGTCAACCTTTTTGTACTACACATAATGATCTAAAGTCTTTAAAGATAGATCCGACATATGGTGCTGTTCTAGTAAGTATAAGCTTATTCCTTTCTAAAATGCCAGCAATTCGCTAAGGACTCCTTTGGGATTGCAGATGTTCTTTGGCAACCATGATCACCTTTTTACAATCATATGAAAAAGTGTTATCTGTATTTTTATAATGCAACATTTTTTTTTGTTACTTCTTAGCCTTGTTATTGTAGCAAATGAGCAAACATACAGCTGAAGTTAATTTATTGAAAAAAAAAGGTAAAATGGGACAAAGTTAGCATTGTAATCCTATTTGTAACCATTTTCATTTTTCAGCATATCCATTTTGCCATAGAGCATCATGCAGTCACTATTAAATGAATAGTCAATTTTAACTTATGTGAAACCAAACAATAACTCAAAGTATATTTTACAGTGTTTTCATTTTCAAATGTTATTTTTGGAGTACAATATTACAGATATACCTGTATCAAATATTCAATAATTAGAGTTTGAATGAAACAGGTCCTAATCTCTATAGACACCCAAATCACAAAGTGGAGCATATATAATAAAAACTTTGTGGAAATTCTTAGTGTCGGGCCTTGCACACATCTCAATGCTGTTATTGATATTTATTTTAAATAACATTCATTGTCTAACTCACTGACCTGTTTGATACCTACTTATTCAGACTGATATTCAGTTTCTTGAAAAGCCTAGGCTTTGAAATAACTTCAAATCTGTGAAAAGATAAAGAATTTTTATAACATTCCTTTAATTTAGTCCCCTAGTGTATAAATATTATGTAATTAATATGTAAATTATTAAACTTGATTATGGCAGGCACAACATAGATTAGTGAAGGTCTTTTATCTTTTTTTTTCCAGCCTGAAGAGTGCCCTGCGAAATCAGTTCATTTGGACTGTTTGCATAATGAAACCTGTCTCCTACCAGCGCGAGAAGACTCTGAAGGACACACAATAAAACGACCTACAGCTGAAGTTTACAATTTTGTCACAGAATGCTTCTTCATGTCACAAAAATGTATTGATTTAGGTATGGAATTGTATTTTTAAAATAATTATGTTTAACTTTTAGTCTGCGAAACAGCAACAGATTTTTATAACCAAGTCCCTTTCGAGCAATAACTCTTAAAACGCTTCGAAGAGTTGTATCATGAAGCCTCGTGAACATCATCTGCGATCCCATGGGTGGATTGAGCAGGTATTGCCCCCGACATATGTAGAAAAAAATGGTTAATGACTAATCCTGAAGACTTTACAGTGTTTCATACAGAACCATCAGAAAAGAGAGGAGATTTTTTGGCGAGATAGAAGAGTTTGTTTGTCATATATATGGAATAAATCAGTTGAATAACACTTAAAAAATGCTGATATAGTTTCGATTTGCATGGTGATAGAGATAAGTCATCAATACTTTTTTGAGCAATTGGAATGAGACATCATTATGAAGGAATTTGTATGCCTTTTGAAGCAACGCCCCTCTTGCCTCATTAATGTTTTTAGTGTCTTGAGCCAAAATGGCAAAAACGGAAACATTATAATTTCATGTCCATCCGTCTATCCATATTATTCAAAAATGGAAAGTTTTATATTGATAAAATTTATAATGTTGGTGTTTTGTATAAGCTGCTACTTAGTTTGGTAGTTCAATAACAAAAATAAATATTTCTTAGGGGGCACTCCATAAATGTAACAGAAGCTGAATAAAAGATTTTTCAGCAAATATCAACTTGTGTGGCACACATTTTGACAGTTTTTTTATGAACACTTTAAAGTAGTTTAAAGGTTTCTAAGCAATTTTTCTGATTACATAAATAATTTCCGAAATAATCGCTCCAAAACTAGCAGAAAAATAATATTAAAGATACTGTCAATGAAAATTATTTTGAACATGATCAACTGTATTGTTTTTGAGGTATTGCTTGAAAAACTGCGCTTTTCAACAAAAGGGCGTAAGTGCCATGATGATATGCTCTTTTGCTGATGCAGTTTAGTTTACACTAGTTTAATAGTAGTAGTCAACATACCTACTTGTTTTTCTAGTTATAGGCGACTTTAATGCTTATAACTATTTTTGTATGGGAAACATGGAAAAAATGTCACGACATACTTTTCATCTGTAGTGCATTTCTTTGTAATGGTGGCATCATAAACCTTATAATGAACATGGTCCGACATATGCTTGGCCAGTTTTTTCAAAATTTTACAACTATATTCACTTAAATTAGCAATGGATGCTCCCATCTGGCTCCTGCATTTACACCCTTCGGGGCATCAGCTGATAACTTTTGCACTGAAATACAGCTAGCTGACATTTTTATTTACTCACAATAGCATATAAATTGTCATTTGATAAATTTTCAATTACGATGAAATTGCTTACACATTTTTTTTTCATGTTTGTGAGACAAACTGATATATAATCCTCCACTTTACAGTCAGCTTACTTTTGTTTTTCTTCAATATAATTCTATAGCATTAGCTATAATTTGATTCTCAAACAATTAAATTCTCAATTGAGAGGAAATGAAAAAAATTATTTTTTGTTATACATGTGTGGGAACGTACCACTGCTCAACCCACCCATGGAACAGCAGCTGACATTCACGAAGCTCCATGATACAAGGCTCTGAAGCATTTTATGAGTAATTGGTGAAGAGGAAATGATCAATGTCATTGGTACCTGACTCGTGACTCGTGAATTGGACCATTTCGTTTTGACAAAAGAAAAAAAGAGAAAAGTAGCAAATTTCAACACAAAATGACAAATTAAAAATATATTACTAATTATTGCTCTGTATTTTACCAACATATCCACAGATTAAATCTCTATCTTGTTTAGTTACAGTATACAAAATTTATGCAAATACAGAGTATACAAAATTTCACAATTTAAATTCAGAGTTTAAGAAGACACTAAAATGTCAAAAAATGGCATTGTTAAAAAAAGTGCCCAAGAATATTCAACAATTAGTGTTTGTTTTCAAACAAAGAACAATTTATCTATAATACAGAATACACTTTTATATATTGTAGAAATTTCTTTCCAATCACTTTTATCACATAATTTTTAGGTAATAGTTTTTTTTACTTAAAGTTATTTAAATTCAAATAACAACTTCAAGAAATATAGTTACATTATCATAATATTTCAATTTTCGTACTTGTTGCAATCAGGTAATATTTAAAGAACACTTAATTGTATTTTTATTCTATCAGTGTGGCCTCTAATGCCAAATGGTTTATGTTGCAGATTATTCATTTATACATTAAGAATTTATTTTCTAAATTACCATCTAAAGAAAATGGTGAGCTAGTGTCATTTATATGCTAGGTATTTTAAATGTTCTCTTCACTGATTTAATATCTTGATTTCTATTAGTTTCTTACTAAACTAGTATTCTGTTTTTGCTAAAAAAATTGTTGTATGTAATGCAATTAAAATAATATTTTTTCACATGTTGCTATAAGTGAAAATAGGCATAGATACTTAAACATACTTATTGTGAGATCAGAGAGCAAGCAATATCATATTGACACTCCTTTCAATATCCCTATTATGCTTACTGTCATTCACAAACAAACAAACGACCCAGATAAAACCAACTTTTTCATTCATATAAGTTTCTCATCTCTTGCATTCAGTTATGCTTTTGATTTTTTTGACCACCATGATTTTTGCTTATATTCACTTCATATATTTTGTCTAATATTTTGACAGGTTCACTTATCATCATTACCATCTTCTGCAACTTTTATACTAATGACTTAATGATTATATATATCTGATTGTCTGCTTACGTGAGGCATTTAATAGATAAACTCATTCATTTTAGACCATGTATATTCCTGCAAAT
>BGZK01003642.1:0-21816 GCA_005406025.1 Eumeta japonica
TTAACTTTCGTATTTATGAAACAGACCCATAACACGTAGTTTATTTTTATTAATATTTTTGTTTTTAAGAAAAAAATGGAATATTTTGTTATTATTATTTATTTTATAAACATATAATTTTCAGTTTTCGTTTTGTACAATATATTTTTCCTTTAAAGAAAAACAATAACTAAAAATTTTATTTTTATAACTAGAAAGTATCTATAGTACAGAAATTGAGTGCCGATGAGCTCAGAATAAGATAAGTGGACTGTATCAAAACTTATAATGGAACCCTTTAACATAGACAAGTAAGCAAAATAATTAGGATTTATTTAATTATTTTGCTCAGCAAAATGCAAGTGTTTTAGGATTTGAATATGAACAAACAAATTTATTTCTGGGACTTTGTACAAGTACCTTTCTGATCGCTTGAAATTATATAAGTGGTTTAAAAATATACGAAAATAGAAATTTAGGCATTACGTAGGAAATGGGCAGGTTACTTTTCTACGTCAGTCGTCAATATTAATAATAATCAATCCATCCATATATATATTGTCGCATTCACTACAAAGATACATACGTTGTTAACATAGATGCCATATTTGACGATTTTGGGAGCTAAAATTGCAGTTGACGATTTAATGTATGTTCTTGTCAAACTTTCATCCCTTTCGAAGCAACTTTGTGTACTGAGCAACTTACCTTTTTTAGCTAGTTTTTGAGTTACTCAGTAGGAACAAAAAGAAATAACTATATATCTGGGTTGATAAAGTTAACTTTTATGGTTGTTATATCTATTGGTAGTCAGCTTTTATCAACTGCTATATGTGCCCGCGTTCATTCGTTTAATGTATATGCAATTTTTGAACGTAACAATTAACTGAGGAAAAATATGAAAGTTTTATTGCACCCAATATCTATAGATCATAATGTGTATATGTATACATATGTATGTATTTTCAAACAAATTTGAGCTTCTTATTTTCAGTACATAAAATAAGTGTATGCATAGATAATGCCTTTTGGTAGTATATGGAAATGCAACACGCCCACTTGAAGATAACGTTGGCAACTGTATACATAATAAAAACGTGCTTTTGTGTAGCAGTGAGTACTGCTCAAATCAATGTAACATGCTAATATTCATGTTCAAATAACACATGAGAGTGACTGTTATGTTATGGCTTTGCTTTTGCTAACATACTCAACAATAAAGCATTAAACACATTCGACACAGCAGACTACACGAACACCGTCACTTGGTTACATTTGTAGCCAAAAAGTCAGCGACATAATTATTTCGGAAGCGGCAGCTACCATCATCAAAATCACTTAAAACACACGTTTTGAAAATTTTTAACGAAATCATATCTATTATTCACATATAAATTTAATTCACACAAATATTGCTCTAAAACTATCATTTACAAAACTTTTTTTATGAATTTAAAATCACTAATTTGTGTCGTCAAAAAAAAATAGAATTGGATCTAAGTTGACGGCAGCTACAACGGTGGTCAAGGTGCGGTGTAGATACGCTCTTTTCAAAATGACAGCTGTAGTCGGTAGCTGCTGTCTCAAATGTGTTTAATGCTTCAAAAGCAAAAAAATATATTCGTTGTTTTGCAAGAACAAAACTCTTTGTTGCTACAATTTTGGGCTTTATTAATCTGCATACGTAGAACAACGTTAGTGTATTCAGTGTATATATATATATATATATATACATACATGTATGTATGAATGTATGTATATATACAAGTTAACACAAACAAAATTATAAATTCACTTTAAATTTATTTTTGATGACATGTAATATTTCAATTAATTCTTACTAAGTTTATTGAACTAAATTTTACAATAACTGCATGACCAGCGTCTGCAATTATTGCTTATTCAAAATTAATGTTAAATCACGCCACTTTTAATAATGTCAATTAAAGAATATAAAATAAGAATTTTGTTAATTTAGTTTTAGTCTTTAACCAAACTCACATTAATAAAGAAGATCGTAAAGATCGAAAATAAAATAATATTTTTTAGTTCTTTGAACTAGAAAAATTATAACCACACAAGCAAAATATAAATTCCTGCATGCTCCGCTTCGTAAGCATGCCGACACACACGTACATACATACGTATATATTTCGCCACAATGAAATACAAACTCTTTGATTCAAAAAACATTGTAGATCATTGTCTTCGGTTCTATTTGAATACGCTACAGTTAATAAAATTACAACAACTTTTCTTTGCTTTAGAGTGGCTAAGATTTAAAATTGATATTAATAAAGGTTTAAAAGATAACAAATTCAATTTGAGATTAAATTAAAATTATTAAAACAACATTGCAAATGATTAATATTGAAAATTGATATTAAAAAGATTTTTGTTTAAAAAAAGTTTTAAAAAAAGTGTTCTTACATTTTGCGGATATAGATGATTTTTAAATCCGTTTGAAACACACCTGCAGTGGAAAAGAGTCTCAGATGCGACAGAACTCATTTGAAAACTTAAGGTATTTCTGCGCCGTTTTCTTTAAATTTGGATAGAATATGCTAATACCCCGGTAATCAGGAGGTCTGCATTTCTACGAATATTAGGAGATCTAAGGTATCTCTCGACGTCTTAGATAGCAAAACCACAACTTAGGATGAATAAGGGCTCATCCGCCTCGGATTCTATTATATTCTCTTTTGCAAAGCAAAATAGAAGAAACAATTTCATTATACATTTTGTTTGGATTTTATATTCTGCTTTTAATATACATACAATTTTTCAAAGTTATCATGCAAAAAGAAAAGAGTTGAAAATTAAATATTTTGTTCAAAAGACGCTAAAGATAAATATAAGAAGTATCGGCGTATCGACAGTAAGATTTCGCCGATATCGATATATCGGTATCAGGTTGCATCCTAGCACGTGCTTAATACATAGGTGTGTATATTTTATTATTATAACTCCACACTTCAATTTTCACACAAACGATACCGCTAATGGATTGTTTCGCTATGTTTTACCACAATAAAATATTTAAAAGAAAAAACCTGTTACTTCTTGACGATTTGTGTCACCTATTTTGACGACTTCATCTTCAAATTTGACGATTTCAAACCAATTTATACGGCATCTGTGAATGGTACCTATGTTGGCATTGTTTTATGTTGTAGCTATTGATTTGTTTAGCATAACCTTAGGCGAAACTTTTAAATAATTAAGGTGGTGAATTTTTATTATAAATACGGTAAAACCACAAAACATTCTAATAATTTTAATACAATATACAACAGTAAAGTACTAAACAGCTACTGAATAACGTTCTGAGCATGTGGAATTTTAAACTGCATCTGTTTGTATTTGGTTGTATAAAGCAGGTATGCCTTAAACATTGGAAAATTACATATATGCATTCACAAAATATTTTGATGTCTACTTAAGACGCATCTCTTGCTGTGTTGATCATATAATTCGGAATAACCTTTCTTGATTTATTGCATAACATACCCGTCGATTTTTACCATATACTTTTTCTATCTGCGACCAATGTCATTGTGAGCACGACCCGTCTCAACATCTATATACAATTCCTATTTATTTGTCCAACACAATACATATTGTAAGCGGATGGGTCAAAATATTTATCGTTTTCTATAAATTCTGTTTAGCAGCTTTTAGCGGCAAATAAACTTAAATTACTTAAGTGCAAAATTGCCAAAATTAAGCTGCTTCGATGAATTTGGCATTAAAAAATGTAAAATAAAAATTTTAGCAATGAAATTACGACGAATTTAATTTCAATATATTGCCAAATAAAGAAACTTAAGTTAAATAATTGTGTGCGTCGTTAAAAGCCACAAAACAGTTTATATACATTTTAGCGATGAAGATTTAGCTTTAGCGATTTACGGAATAGACCTGCTGATTATGATTCACATATGCAATTGTCTTTTAGTTTTACTTTCTTAAAATTGAAGAAAAGTTCTTCTGATTAGTTGTAGAGATGTAACATTTTTAAAGAGACAACAGGCTGCCATCAGCGTCCATTTGCCTCGATCTACGGTTTATACAAACATGTATCGTTTTGCAGTGATGCTTATACTATTTAACCATAATTACTTTTGACTTTTATCATTGTTAAATGTTTCAATGATAGGAAGAGAAAGTAATTATAAGAAGCGTTACATGTTGGAAATGTTAGAAATTATTAATACACCAGTAGCACACAGAATAAATTTTAAAACAGACTCAGAGAATTTGGCACCGAATTACAAATATTTAGTTAGTAAAAGATTTTAATGTTATAAATGGTTAGAACATTATTTAATTTTGTATGAACACATTATCAACGTGTTATTATTCTACGAGCAACATTTATTTTATTGCAATTTGCAGAGACAGATGGAGTGTATTCACGTTTTCTGGCTATTCATATTCATTGCTTTTGCATTGCCTTTATTCGAAAACAATAAAAATATGCATTGCTATGTAACATCATGTCTTTTGTTTTTGATTGCCTTTTTAACACTCTCATTTTATGATACCGTTACTCATTAAGCAGTGAAACAACATACTGTCACATGTAAGAACATGAAAACAATCTCAGCATTCGTTCAGTAGTACGTGCTATTTCTGTTTATGATTAACAACCAGTTTTGCGTAAGGTTTTATTAATTAATTAATTTTTTTGAATAAGCCATTATAACTTTGAAAATTTCACCCTTAATATCGTTTCTTTAATTTACAAAATGCCTAACATATAAAATATTTAAATTTGATACATAAAACTTAATAAAAAAAAAGCTATGGGTATAATACAGAATTTTATATAACGATTTTCATAATTTCATTAAATGTTTTTGCAAACAAATACTAAGATTATGTTTTTCAATTTTTTCCCATACAATTTATAACATATACATACATACATATGTGAATTTGAACATTTATTCTATTATGCATAAAAACAATCTCAGCATTACTTGAGTATTCACTGCTTTTGAAAAATACATGCAATGCATGCATTTGTGATCACTGCCTTTCGTCTTCGGTAGTGCGATTCTGTATCCAATTTTAACAATACTTGTTATTGTTAAAATAATAACAAAGTGAATTGGCGATTTTGCTATTCTGTGCCAGATATTTAACAACATTTGTTATCGTGTTGTTATTAGAGTCAGCTGTTTTGTTAATAAACAACAAAGTGATTGTAGTAGTTTAATTTCGTTAGAGAAAACAACATAAAATTTTATTGTATTTGTATATTACATAAAGTTTTTGAAAATAAATAAAATTTGTGAAATAGCATTTGAATATTTAGGGTATAATTTGTCAACACGAGAGCAACAAACAGTTTGAGGTAAGTCGCCGTTAGAAGCAGATAATCCTTTGATCTGCCAATCACGGAGTTCGAAAACTTTATCGTTTAACTCCGGAACTACGTTTCCTAATATCACAAATGCTTAATATATATAAAAATGTAAATTGCTTGCAGCATGGCGGCAAAATTTTTTCAATTCTTCTTTGCACTTTTCGTAATTTTGACATATGTTTTACCAGTGTTGCCACTAGACTTACATTTTTCTCGATGTTGTTAATTATAAGTTAGAGAATAGCAAAATCGTTACTGCAAGTGACAAAATAAATTGACAACATAACAATCTCTATTATTGTTAAAAGTTACAGAATCGCACTACTGATTAGTTATGCATTGCTTTACTGAATTGATTGGTATTGCCAACATGAGGCTATATTTTTGTGATTGTATTCAAAACCATAAAAACACCAATCAAACCGTTCTCTGATTTCAATTATTTAAGGTTCGATAGCAACATGTTGCTATTTTGTAGATAGTAAGTATTAGTCGTAGAATAAGCTTATTTATGATTTTTGTTGTTTGTAAAGATTTCAATACTACTGTTATTCAAAAATTTTTTCATGTTTATAATTTGATTTTTTATTACTCAAAACATTTTTTCAATTTTTGTTAT
Source organism: Eumeta japonica (assembly GCA_005406025.1). Lineage (NCBI taxonomy): Eukaryota > Metazoa > Arthropoda > Insecta > Lepidoptera > Psychidae > Eumeta > Eumeta japonica. The sequence goes on from BGZK01003642.1 coordinate 5,973, forward strand.
TGAAATTTTTATTACATACATACATATATATTTTCCTGAAGATGCTAACAAATTGTTAGCGAAATATCGAAAATAAATTATATAAATATTTTTATATAAAACAAAATCTGAAGCTTTGATATTTATTTATTATATTTTGGTTAATTTTTTAAAATTTTCAAATTATTTAAGTTTTTTTTCAATTTAAAAATAATGAAAAATGTAAATAAATTTTGACACCTGAGGTCTCGTAAGCTGGGAAAAAAGTAGAGCAGACGTGTTTTCAAGTTCACTAATAAATTCGCCTTACTTGTTGTTTCTAATCATTCACACTTGTAAATTATGTATTTCAGCAAAACAAATTGAGAAAATTATACATTCTAAGCAAGCTCACTTCAATTGTTGAGTTGTAATTTTAATTCCTTTAAAATAAAATCTTACATGTATATTAAGTGATTTTTGAATTTCTTTTAAATTGAAATTTTATTAAATTTCAAACCATATCCTCAAGTTCACAATAGTTTTTGAATTTTTTTTTTGATTTAGTTATAAAAATTAAAACAGTATCAACTTAACAAAACCTGTAATAAATAATAATAATAATGTGTTTTTGTTATAATTAAGAAAAATTATATTTTAAATAAAAATAGATTCAAGAAAGAGCAGAATAATGTTTTGACAATTTTGGATATTTTGTAATAGTTTAGTTAGTTAGTTAGTTAGTTTTTATTGAGACTTATTTTCTTTCGTATTATAGTATAGCTAACATCAATTTAAGGAACACTTAAAACTATTTCGTATTATTTTAATAACATTAGAGTTTTTGTATCATGCTACATGCTTAATAAATAATAAAAGTAAACAATATGAGAATATTTAACATTAGTTTAGTAATTACAATGCTTGCTCCCGGCATTTGTCAGTGTTTGTAAAGCTTAGTTTACAATTATTAAACCTAATTCAAAACTTAAAACTAAATCCTACATAACTAGCTTAAATACTATATTTACACAGGCATACTACACTAATGTTAAGAAAAACAAAGAGAATAGACAAAAAGAAAAAAATAATAATGAAAAAAAATAGAAAAAAAAACTAAATAAAATTCTACCCCTGTGACTGCCGGGAGTATTTCGTAAATAAAAGTTCTGTCTTACAAAACTATTGACATCCTCCTGTAAAATCCCAATACAAGATATATACTGCGTATTTGACCAATTGAAATCACCTTCACTTGATAAAATATTTTGAATAACATTGCCTTCAAAATGAGACATTTTCGCAACAAAAGTACTCATCAGCTCAAAAGCATAATGAGACAAGGCAGTTAACCCAGCCTTTTCATAAATATATGTATTAGAGAACCTTCTGTTCAGTGATTTATAATTCCTCTCTATGCACCTCCGGACTATGTGGCGCTCAAAAATCTCCATCTTTTCCATAACTGTCTTTGAGATGGTGAACCATATCGGAAAAGCATAGAGCAGAATTGGCCTAATGCTTACCTTATACAATAATAGTTTTGTTTTCACTGGTAAAAATTTGCTGTTAAACAATCTCCCAAAAGCTCCCTTCACTTGATTTGCCTTTTCCAAATTATAACGCGCGTGATTATTAAATTTTAAAAGTTTACTAAAATGTACTCCCAAATATTTAATGCTGTCCTTAAACTGTATTTCATACCCATTCAACACTAGCTTAAGATCCTTGCTCTCGGGTACCACTGTATATTTACATTTTCAGAGGCATTTCGTAAACATATAGCAAAACTCTTCGCAACGTTTATTTTTATACCCCAATTGGAATAAAACTCATCAACTTTGTTAAGATGCAAGGATACCCGCTGAAGAGCCACTTTAGGAGATTCATCGTGTGCGTATAAAAGTGAGTCATCTGCATATAAAATGCCCTGCGAGAGACCAAAATCATGAGGAAAATCGTGTATGAAAATATTGTACAGATGGGGTGCCAGCACAGAACCTTGTGGCACTCCGCACAAGACGCTACCAAACCTTGATACTTCATTACCCAACTGCACGCAAAATTTCCTATCATTGAAAAAGCTTCTGAAAAGTTTAATCAGTGACGGATCAAAACCAATATTCACCATCTTAACTAATATACCATCATGATATGCTTTATCAAAAGCTTTCTCAATGTCAAGAGAAACGGCCACAGTGCAACGACGCTCCTTAAGTTCTGAATTACATCCGTATGAAATTTCAGAAGAGCATGAACAGTAGAATTCCCTTCTTCCCAAATTGTCTCTCTGGAATATAGTCTCCAACTACTGAAGGTCTATTTTATCCTTTATCACCCTCTCGAACATTTTCCCAAATTGGAGAGCAATGAAATCGGGCGTAGATTATTAATATTATTGTTCCCTTTACTTTGTGAATCGGAACAATCTTGCTAATTTCCAAGCATATGGAAAATAACAATTGTTGAGGCAGTTATTAAACAATATTGTTAAATACTCAAAAGCTTTAACAGGAAATTTTTTAAGAAAATTCGATATGTTATCCAAGCCAGATGATTTCTTTGCATTTAAAGATCTGGAAATGTTCAGAATTTAAATCTGTAAACCTCAAGTTTCCTAAGTCATTCAGAGATGTGTTATCATCACCAAATTGAATATTAGACGCCCGAGATACTGCACTATCAATCAATCATTAACATCGAAACATCCCTATTTGGGGGCGCACTCTGAAATACTTGGCAAAGTAATCCTTTAACACACACAATTTATCGTCATCATTTGAAATTATAACCCCATCAACAGAAATATCCCTGACCCTGAACGATTCCTATTACCAATAATTCTGTAAATATCCTTATAGCCCATGGCTGGACTTATATTTTTCAATCTGGCATTAAAGAAGGATGCCTGCTCTAGCTCAATTTGTTCCTTTATCAGAATTTTAATCAAAGAAATTTGCTTAGATACTAACAAATACTGAGGATGCCGTCTATTAGATGTCCTTGCAAATATTACTTTCAATTCCTTCTGCCAATTATATTTCATCCTCAACATTTTTCGCACCTTGTCTGAAGCAACAAATTTTTTGTTCCTGCCCTCAACCCTATCAGAATGTATACTTGCAACAAAATCAACCGAAGTGTTAAAATTTTCCAAAAAGATTTCGATTTCATCATTTGACAAATTCCTATTTTTTGGAGGAAAATGCTCCAAAATTGCCTCTAACAAATCGCTTTTAAATGACTCCCATCTTGTATTTTTATACGATATGTAACTATTCGGAGTATTTATCACAAAACTAAATTGTGACAACATATTTTGTAATATTTATGTATATAAAATTTAAAATTGTCTAACTTAAGTGCACTCATAATCAGCTGCTGCATTGCCTTTTGGTTCGTTTACCGATTTGGTGGGTGGCTTAAATTTTTTTATAAAAAGGCAATTGTTGTTGTGCGATATTCTATACACATTCTTATGTATATATTATACTTGCTTATTAAAATAAATTAAACAACCTTCAAAAATATTAAATAAATTAGTAATGAAAATGTTAATTAAACGTTGCTTTTCTATTTTTTTTTTGTCAAATTTTTTTGAACGTCTCTTCTAACATTATCTTATTTTTAACAATTTCATATTCAATATTTAAAATTGCTAAATTTTAATATCGTTATTGGGCCGTTGTGGTACGCAACCATGTACATACATATTTAACTTTATATATATATATATATATATAGTCCGGCAGGTCCAAAAGTTTGCTTTTACCCAAAGTTGATTCAACATAAAAATCTTCATTAATAGAACTCCCTTTTTTCTTTTAAAGATTTCTGTTAACTTCAATGGTGCATTATTCCTTCTTCAAAAGTGTACAATTTCGCTCCGAATTGGATCAAAGTTAATGCGGCTACCTGTAAATAGTTCAACGGTAGCCGCAATTATATCAAATGTGGAATTTTTCTTCTAAAAATATTTGCTAATAAGGTCTGTGGTTTCACGAGCGAAATAAAAAAAAAAAAAACAACGAACAGTAAAATCTGACTTCATAATTAAAGTCAAAATCCTGGGAGCTTCCACTGAGTTTTGTATCTGCCTTGATTTACTGCCTCTTCAACAGCCCTTATAATTACAGTGTAATTTTGAATTGCTGACTTAAGGTCATGACCATCTCAATGTTTCAGTATTAGACTTGACTTCAAATCACGTCACTGTGTTAGAAGAAGTATCGTTAAATACATATATGAAGAAGAAATCTATTAAGAAATATCAACTCGACTATTGAGATATGGGAAAAAGATTCCAACAAACTCGAACTGTGTTAAAACAAATGTACATATTTAGAGGGGCAAAATCAAATAGCCTGGGTAAGAAAAACCTACTCTCCCCAGGCCCCCTATCAACGCCTATGGCTCCCAAAATAATTTGGTAGCTGACTTTCTGGCTGCAATTCTTCGAAAGTGCTTAACACTCTAATATCGCCACGCAAAGCTAGGATTTGGGAATTCCCGGACTTTTTTCTTCCCCGAGATTCCCGGGAATTTGCGGGAGTTTATCTTCTATTAAAAACAAGCAATATGTAAAAAAAGCTTCATCTTGTCGTAAAAATTAGTTTTTAGTTAAGGATAAATAATAAAGCACATGCATATGTAATCGCTTTGTGCATTGAAAGCAAAAACAAAGAAAAAAAACAATAATAATCCAACAATTTGAGATTAATTTTTATAATACATTTATCATTTAGACTAAAAAAAGGTTTTTAGTACTACTAAAGCATTTAGTAATTCGCTTGTCATCTGATTTCAAATTTATGTTGCAAAGTTTCCAGCAACGGAGAAAACACGTTTACTATCCAGTGAAGCTGTGTAACAATAACAGAACGTTGTAAAATTATCTAAGTTCATAGACGGAGTATAGCTAGCCACATACTAAAGGTCGTACGATTTGTCAAAAAAGCAACAACTGTGTGGCAGATTTCTTGACAAATCTGTCCGACTACAAAAGATTATGAAAATTTGCATAAAATGATATATTTCATGCGATCAGAGTTGGATTTTACTAAAGATGTTTTTATCACTTTTGTATAATATAATATAGTATAATAATATTATACTTTTATAATAGTGTGTAATTGAAATAAAATAATGTGTTCATATAAAATTAAATAATGTTCTAACCATTTATAAAATTAAAATCTTTACTAACTAAATATCTATAAAGCGGTGCCAAATTCTCTGTGTCTGTTTTATTTAAAACAAAAATGAGTACTTTATTTCATTACCAACATCAGAGTTATATGGAAAAAGAAAGGGAGGGTGTAAAATTTACCACCACATATGTATTAAGTTAAATTTAGTTATTACACCCGATCATGCCCTGCAATCGTAAGTTTATTCTATAAGTGCTATAAATAAGTATTACGTAGCAACATAATGTAATCCTTCTTGGTGACTAATCCTGAGCAAATTTCATGCATTATAAAATTCTTACAGGCAAGCACTAATATTTGGGTTGTTTGGTAAGTAAATGATTTGTTGTACAAACAGATGTAGTGTTAAACTTTGACGTTATAGATAAATATTTAAATAAACAATCATGAATTCATGCTTTGAAACGTTGATATGAGCCTAAGAAAATGTCAAATGCTTAAAGTTTCTCCCTTGCTACAGCTACAGTTTGAAGAAGTGATAAATAACTTTCGCTAAATCTGACAATTTTATCTTTATTATTGTAAGCAATCAAAAAATGTGATTGTAGATTTTTTTTAATTTTGACAAATATTTATAAGTGAGATTAGACGAGAATGTGTGTTTGACGTGTGTATTAATTTTCAATAAATTTGGCAAAATAATACTTATGTATGTACGTAACTGTTAAAATATTTAACACAGAAAACAACTAATAATAAATAACATGTTTAAAATAATTATCGTACGTAAATGATATTTTTCAAAAGATTGAAAGTTGCAAGAAAAAAAAAATTAATTAAAGTTTTTTTTTAACAATAATTAAGATCTTTTGGCGTCTTCAAGATTCAGCGATTCAAAGTTAGTTGGCTACTGTAATCAATGCTTAGCCAGTAATAACGTCGCCTGTTTGAATGAGAATCATTTTTCCATTTGCTTTCAAGGATCCCAAACAGCAACGATTACGAAATGTCCAGAAAACTATGTTTGCACAAACGATGAGCGCATTTGTCGCCCTTCAGCCGAAGGTCACACGCCAATTTGTTACCAGGAATACTGCGGTGAATGTGTGATTACCAATGGAATTTTTGCTTGCATAGATGCCACTTCTTATGGTTATTGTTTTCGTGCTAACACCCCTCTAAAGAGCACTTTGCGTTCATGCCCTCCAGGATTCGTGTGCAACCATAATTATAAAGAGATTTGCATGCCTGAAAACGACTATGGTAAATTTGTTTTAATTTTCTTAAAATAAAACATACATATGTATGTAATATTTGCACGCATGTTTTGCATGATGAAAAATATAGTTCGTTTAATTTAGAAAAAGCGAAGCCCTCTCATTTATATTAGGTGGGATCCCAATTTGCAGGAAAACTATTCCCGTACTCGAAGTTCAGACGAAGTGAGAACAATTTGAGAGAGAGAGTGTTCTTTACTTTCGGGCTAGTTTGGGCAATCAGTTAAATAGTCAGCTGTTTCAAAAAGTAAACAATAAAAAACTGCAAACAAATTTTACGAAAGTTTTTAAATAGTGAATTTTATGAAAATATTCAATTAGAAATGCACATATATAGGAATGTATATATTTTATTTACTTCAAATGATTTTGTGTATTAAATGTCAATTCAGTTTGTCACTTTGTTCTAGGATAGAAATGAGGTTTTAAGTGTTCCCGTACTTTTGTGCAATTTGTCTATTATTGAGAGAAATTTTTGTTTGATCTCATTTTACCAGACTTTGTCCAAAAGTACCTACAGGATCAAACCTATTCCCTTAAGTTTAGCTGAGGTTTCATTTCATTGTTACAGATTAGATATTAAACAATATGCATAGGCAAAAAAACTGTGTGATATCTCGAAGCTCGGTATGTTTCGTAGATTTTTCTACGTTTAATATAATTTTGTTAAGTGTATAGCTCGTAAGGTGGCCCTTGTATTTATCAGTTGTTTCGCATTGGTTCAAACCAAACTGTCGTTTTACTCGTATTTTAGTTTTAGCAGATTACTGAACCAATCTGTCAAAAATTACTTTTGTTGTTTTAGGGAAAATACCTCCTTGTAATGGCTTCGTCTTGACGAAAAACGAAATGTGCCTTTCTTCGTTCAGTACACACATCACTTTAAGTCAAGTATCCGCAAAAAACATATTAATATTGTGTTTGTGCACAAATTACATTTTAAATGACCGGACCTTATTCCTTCAATTTCTTTTTTCTATCAAAAACGTTCTGGTTCATTTAAATATCCGACTTCTTAAGAATCTGGGGTTCGCTTTATCTCGTCTCTATGTAAACTAATATCGAAACATTTTATAAATTTAACTTATATTTTTCACCAAAAATTTTCTGGGACATAAAGATCCAAAGATCTTGACAAATCGGTTTTCGAAATGTCTCGGCTATGTATGGACCAATATCAAAAAATTTTTTTAATTAATTTTAAATGGCCAAATTTTATTGCCTTCATAGTACCTATAACGTTCTAGTTGGCTTATTGGTGCAACCTTTAGACAAATCGGTTTTCGTTATATCTATATATATTTAATATATTTACCGATGTCCAACAAATGTTATGTATTTATTTTTAGTTGCCATTACCTTAACTGACTCACCTTTTTTCGCCAAATAACGTTCTACCTCGCTTACAGGCCCGACTAATTGAAATCGCTATATCTCGGCTACATGCAGGCCAGAAGTTAACCATTTTAATTGTTTTGCTGTAAACCCAAGACATCACCCATCAGATGGCATAAAATGTTTCATTTCTTCAGAAAATTACAAGAAAGACCTCTGAAAACAACCCTTATATAAAAGTATTTTTGTAACACATATCTCTGCTAGTTGGGGCTCAATGTCTGGGGCTTACAGCGAAAATAGTTAATACCGATCCATCAAGAAATCTGTGCTGAAAGTGTACCAGAACACTTTTCGATAAAGCGGTAATGCAATTTGACCATTTAAAATAAACTCATAAAACATTTTGCATCGGTCCATATATACTTAAGATATAGCGAAATCCGATTTCTCAAAAGTCAGGCCTGTAAGCACTCTAGAACGTTGTTTGGCAAAAAAAAGTTAATAAGGTAATACAGTTTGGCCATTTAAAATAAATTCATAAAAATTTGCGGACATCGGTTAATATACAGTTTAGATATAGCGAAACCCGATTGTTGATGATGAAAAAAGTAAGTAAAGGAATAATAAGCGACCATTAAAAATGTGATTTGTGAATTTTTTCGACATCGGCCGAGATACAGCGAAAAACAATTTCTAACAAATTGGTCCTCTAAACGAAATAGTCCTTCTTTTGGTCAAATGAGGTAGATGCGGTAATAAAACAAATCAGCTGGAGTGGAATCTCATTTTATTTTTTTGATGTCTTAATAGTTGGTGGGTACCACAGATTCGTCCCAGTCGAATATAATGTTCTTACTTGCTTGCTTCTTGGGAACTTTCCCCTTGGGTTCGGTGGCCCAACCAATGAGCTCAACCTGTACCATCGTTTGACGTCTTACTAGCCCAAGTTTCAGGGGTCTAGCTCTTTTCAGTTAGACTGTAGTATGTTTCCACAGACAAACGAACGGACGGACGAACATGCTGCAATCGTCTTAGTTTTTATCACTGATCAAGAATATATGTGCTTTATGGAGTGTCAGAGGCATATTTCACTGTGTTACATACGGAATGACAAAGTGAATATACCCTCCACTTTTGGTTGGAGGGTATAAAAATGTAACAAATGTTACGTATTGTAATATATACTGCTGTGCTACTAATGCTGTTCGAATTGACAGCATTTCGACGAAATTTGTAATACAGACAATAGAATAGTTTAATTTCATTTTATATTTAAAGCCCTCTTGCCCTTCGAGCACAATAACTGTAGAAACGACTGCAGCTTCGACGATTTCTACATCTGAAGAGATCTCACCGATAATGGGTACAACAGAAAATCTATCACCACTCAATGCAACTGCAGATATGACAACAACTTCTTCAGTAACGGAAATAACTGCTAACACAGGATTACCTGATGCCGACACCATTTGTGGAAACATTAGGCAAACCGGGGTTTTCAAATCAGCTGATGCCACTTGCCGGCAGTAAGTTTAAAATGAAAGGTATTTGTATGTATGTGTGTATAAAAATTAATCATTCACCTTCATTGCAGATACGTCTTTTGTTATCTCTTATCAGGCCAATATTTGGGATGGTTTTATTACTGCGAATTTTATTTCAATTCCGCTACACAAAAATGCCAAAAAGAAAGACCTCCTGATTGTGCTGCACATTAAAAAATAATTAAGAAAAAATAATAATAATCGCGCTTCATTATAGCCCTAAATAAAGGAACGAAATTCGACATTTTCTTCCCATGTGAACAAGCAAACAAACTAAAACTGTCTATTAAATAAAATTCATTTAATATAAATTCGTTAAACAAATTTTATTAAAAGCTTTAAATGCTCATGTTTTTATTTATAATGGTGCAATTCACACAGATCTTGTTATTTGGCACAGAGTACTACTTTGTGTTATTTGGTTACTTGGTAAAATAGGAAAATCTCAATACATTTTGTGATTGTAAAATTTAAAATTGACTTTTGAAATTTTAAAGCAACTAAATATATTTTGCAATTCACACTGAATTTGATATTTGTTTACTGGGTAAAACTTAACATTTTTTAATATATTTTCTTGTCTTAAAAATTTTAAAAGTCCAATTTTTAAGTCTTACAGTCACAAAATTGGTATTGAAATTGTTTCCATTTTACCAAATTTTTAGCAAATAACAAGTATAGTGTGAATTGCACCATTGAAAATTTCCCCACTTTACCTAGTAAACAAATAACAAATTCCGTGTTGAATTGCACAATTTAATTGCGTTATTATAAAGTCATACACAAATCTGCTTTTATAGAAGAGCACGTTTTAGCTTCCGGTGCAAAATATTGATTGGCTGGACAGTTCTTTTTCAAGCCAGTGATGCCTCCTCTCGTCATGTAACAAACGAAAAACTGAAAATATTCATGTAATTGATTATTAATCACTTTTTGTATTTCGGAAGAAAATCGATTTAAATTGTCTATTACACCTATGAAGAGATTTAATTACTAAAAACTAAAATGCGTTGTTATAGTACGATTATATGGATGCTTACAAATTTTCGGCAAAAAGAAAAAAGTGCCTAAGTCTGAGTTTTTATTTCTGCAAAAGAGCAATTTTGAATAAATTTTTAAAAGTAAGTTCTATTCTCATGAGGGGAATCACTTTGATTAGGAGTTTTTTGATAACAATTATTTTTATTTTTATTTTTTTAAGCTTTTATTCCAAAAAAGATACCCAAAAAGCAATTAAACTATAACTTCCAGAAGGATCGTACAAAACAATTGAAACTTTGGCTACGGGTGCTTTTTAATATCAAGATTACAGATGTGGTATTAACTCAAATTTCATCTAAGTTGACTCAAGCACTTATACCTTTTTGTTACAGATATAATGTCTAAATGCCGGATCACAAAAACTTGTTTTATAAGACAAAACAAATATAAGTTTTTAGGGTTTTTTTTTATATTTTCTAGCAGTTAAGGAAGTCATCGTAAGATAGCTTTAGTTCAAAAAGTTATCTGATTCTCGTTTCTGCAATTTATTAGAGAAGTTTCTCGAATCGAGAAGTGTGAAACAAAAAAATCCATCGTTTCTCGACTAGTGAGAAAAATGGCGTTTCTGTATATGCCATCGAGAACAGGCAGCAATAATTACGTCTTTATTGGAACTACTGTCAAAAATGGTAAACAATGACAAACAAGCAAGAAGAAGAAGAAGAAGAAGCTAAGAAAAAGTGCCTTAAAATTGTTATTTACATAAAAGAAGAAAATACAAAGAAAAAAAATAATATCAAAATAAATTGGTAAAATATTTTAAAATTAATTGATAAATTATTAGGGTTTTCACACCGAGTCTGTTAATCCGGTAATTTGTTGGTTGGTAATTTGTTAAAACACTTTACTGTGAACACACTTTTGTTCTATCTCAGTAGTGCGGTAACTTTGCTACAAAACAGATGATTTAAATTTATTAAAAAGCAAAATGCCTCGAGAAAGTGCAAAAACAGAAATAGTAAAAATTTAATTAAAATTCTTTGGAAATAAAGTTACCGAGTAACAAGAAAATTACCAAGCTTGTTAGACTGGTACTTTGTTACTCGGTAGTTCGATAATTTGTTAATTTTACAAAAACAAAATACGTAAAAACTATCGAATAACGACTAACGAATTAACAAGGCCGGTGTGAATAACCCTATTATATTTATTTTAACATTTATTTTGTACACAGAAAAAAATAAATTTCGTTCTATCTACTAAATTCGTAATCCCAATTACTTTTTGATTGCGCTGAACCTATCACAAAATTGTCAAATTAAAATACCACAATTCGTAAAAATAATTAAAAAACGTTTTTCTTATTAAATTATTATACTATTTATAAAGGCAGTAATAGAATATGACAAAACATTTGTTTTATAACGTAAATATGTCTGTATATTTTATTTTTTATTTTAAAAATGACAAAAACAAGAAAAAAAGTTAATAATAAGAGTATCAAAAAGCCTTTTAAAAGAAGAGATAGTGAAAATCACAATAAATAGTGAAACAAAATTATGATTAATTAATAAATTGTCACATCTATTTTGATATTTATTTGAATTTGTTGTTTTTCACTTTTGAATTGCGATTTCATTGAGATGTTTTGACAGCTCAATCGAGAAACTTCTCGTAAGATGCTAATACAGAAAACTATTTAATGGACAATTTCCAATAACATAGTCAAAGTCGCCATTTTGACAGACATTTCTCATATGTCAAAGTTACAGAAACAGTTTTGCGAGACGCCCCATTTTTTGTTTCAAATCATACAGTTTTTCTCTCAATTCAACCGTTTCATGCGTGAAATTTCTCAATTTGAGTATTACAGAAACGGGGTACTTTGTCAAATTGGCAATTACGAAGACGACGCAATGGATATGCCTTTAACTGGTATTAATCACAAGCAATAATTTAGAAATGAGCTCGAACCCGACAAGCAAATTAAAGAAATGTATGAAAAATACTAAATCATGAAAAATTATTCTTTCAGTAATAAGCAGTAATAGTTATTTTATTAAAAAAAAGAGCATCTATTTACTTACGTTGTACATGTCGGATCTTCGGCCCAAAATGATCCAGTCTTACCATGAAATTTGCAAAATTCATTTGGATTAGTCCAACGAACAGCAATAGTTGTTGTTAGTTGTTTGTTAGATGACGTAGGCATTGGTTCTGGTTTCGTTGTTGCAGTTGTGGTCGTAGTTGTAGTTGCGGTTGTGTTTTCAGTAGTGGATTCAGTTGATGTAGTAGGAATAGTGGTGCTTGTTGTTGATGGGGATGTTGGCTACTAGCTGTATAGTTGAGGTTGTTCGCGTCGGTTCTGTAGTTGTTATAATTGTAGTGCCATATGCCACTGTTGGAATTTCTGTAGCTACTGCTAATTTTTGGGTAGTTGTATCGACAATTTGTTTATCAGATGTAACGCAGCTAGGCTTGAATATTAAAATCACCATAAATTTTAAAATCTATTATGTAGCCTAAGTTTGCTTCCTAAACAAACTTTGTTTGCATCCTTAGCTGGCGAAAAGCCAGCACAGAACAAATATTTTATTAATTGTATGACTTTTGTATGTTTTTTACATAAATATCATCGAATACTTTCACAAACGTTCAAAGTGCTTATCAAAATCTCTCCGAAATTCGTTAACACAAAAATAAAAGTAGGTTAGATACAGGCCTTTGCAGGTCTTTGAGCTTAGCCCACACAGTGTGCTGAATCAACTAATGTATACATATTTACAAATAATAACAAATGCATCTACTAACATATTCAATATGTTAGTTGTCTAAATGATAGCTGAACATATCAGCATTCCATAAGGTACATAAAATAAACGAAAAAATCATGGATTCAACGAATTTTTTCATTATGCATTTTCATCTAGAACCAGGTTCATTGAATTCAACGTTGCCAATCATAGACTGGTTGAATTTAATGTACCAGTTCGTTAAAGTTGATAATGCATACGTTGAAACTGTTCGTATATTCATTGAAATTAACTATTAATTTTGTGAATCCAAATCTTTCTCTCAATGTACAAGTTCATTAAAATCAATAAATGTTTTCATTGATTTCAATGGACGTATTCATGCTTTATTTACCTTTGATTTCAACGTACTCGTTCATTGATTTTATAGAACTATTTCTTCATTTAATGAACCTACGACATTGAATGTTTCATTATTAATAAACGAAAAATAGGTTTGTTCATATAAAATTGTACTTTATTAAAACAAAGAATAAATAAATGCATATTTACTGTACTTATCAAACTTTTTGTTTTTCACTTATTGTAACCTTTATCGTAGGTATAAAAAATCCACCACAAGGCACCACACTAATTTGGCACCAGCATTCTAAAAAATTAATGAAAAAATATTAATGTAAATTTATTTGGAAAAATAATTAAATTTTGAAGCAATTTTTATAATACTCACTTTTTTTGCTTGTGATACACACACTTATTATTCAAACGAACAGCAAACAATAACTGATGTGTTTTGCTCATTATTTGATATTGTTGTTGCTGTTCTATATCCGTTAGAAAAACAAAAATTAACACGTTGAAATGAGCATAAAAGATAGAATTAATGTCATATTTCCATAAAAAATTGTTTTCTTTCCTTGAGTAAAACTTTCTTTCATTTTGAACATAAAATCAATAAACCATTACTTAAATTCAATGTAATATATCATTGAAACAATTTAAACTTTCATAAAATTTTGCGTGTATATCAATTTTATTTATGAAACAATGAATGTGTTCATAAAATTTAATGTATTATACGTTTAATCAAAACACCGATTCATTGTATTTTTCAACGACGAAAACCGATGAATGGAGTCAACATTTAGATCGTATTTACATATAATTTTACGTTGAATTTGAATGAATTTCTGTCTTGAATCAATGTATGGTACATTGAATAAGAGAAAATTTTAATGAATTAAAACCAATGAACGCCAGTTCGTTGAATTGTATTTTCAGTGTATGGTATAGATTAAATTTGCTTCCTTTTTTAAATTTCAAAATATTCAATATTGTACAATTTTTTTAAATTTTTAAATAATTTAAAAATATATACTTGAAGAAGTTTTCAAAGGAAAACGAAATATTAAATCAAAATCAATAAACTTACTTTTCTAAATAAGAACCTATAGCTCGAATTAAAAAAGGATCAGGATTTATTTAAGAAAGGGCGGGTAACATAGTGTTACAAATTTTTGTATCGAATAAACCCATTGTAATTTTTATAGTTTGCTATTGTTTCATACTCCATTGTGCGCTGCCTATTTTTGCTGCTTATTCTCTTTTTATGACTGACGGCGTTTTACTTCGATTACAATAAAAGGAATCCGCAAAATGTGTAAAATGCAAAAAAATAAAAACGTAATAATTGATGTCAGAATTGAAATTGTACAATAAAATTCGACTATCTTTAAAAATGTGGAACAACTAAAAAAGAGTTGGCCAAATTGAATCTGCATACAGCTGATAATAAAGTAGAGCTATAGAAAAGGCTTACGAAGGAGTTTAAGCGGCTTGACCAGGCATCGATAGTCACGATTTCAATGAAAAGAACGAACCGGAGATGAGTGTACGGGACACTTCAAGCAGCCTCGCGATGCAGAAAAAGGAAGCATTTAGTGCAGCAGATGCTATGTTGATATAGAAAATGGAAGAAAGCTCGAAGACCAGTAATACAACGGTTCTTGCAGAAATCAACGACAAATTTAGCGAAACAAATGACAAGCCAATGGATATTTCGGATCTGTGAACCAAAGAGTGAACGCCATCGAAGAAAACGATTGGTTAGATGTATATCTTCGGGAGTCAATGACAAATTCTATTCTGGGAAAGATGTCCACAAGAGGTTGTTATCCTGTAGAAGGATGTTCACGAAAATTTGACGCTCTTGAAAATGTTGTTGTTCGGTAGCTACATATCTTGGAAACTAAAAAGGGTAGCCTTCAGCTTGAACAGGCTACTTTGCATGTTATTACGAAACAGAATAAAGGCATCCACATTTGATGGCAGTGCACCGTGGAGCATTTTGAAACTGTGCTGTATGCACGACACAAAAGCTGTCATTTGTCAGAAATTTTGCAGTGAATATCATCGGCTGGACTGAACCTTAGCGTGAAGAAATGTATACTGTTCTAGGAGGAGGGGAAATATCTCGAACATCGTGTCATGGCGGCTGGAATCTCAAAAGATGAAGTCAAAGTACCTGGTGTAAAGGACTGGCCTAGATATCAGAATATGCATGATCTACGTACCTTCCCGGGATTTTGCACATACTATCAGCGCTATTTACCTAATTTTGCCATACTCAGAGTCTGCAGAGCTACGATTTTTAGCATTGAGCACGGAAGATACGAAACCTATGCCTGAGTAATCTCTCAGACGAATATGTGATTTGGGTTGAAGTCATTGTGTTCAGTCAGAAAAATATGTGAGAGACGTTCGCCTGACGCACCTGGACTCTGGTGAGGACTGGTCAGCGACACAAAGGAACGACACAGTGCAGTCAATAATTATGTCGGTAA
>BGZK01003643.1:0-21773 GCA_005406025.1 Eumeta japonica
AAATAAACAGTTGAGTTGTCTCTGAACTCTACGCAATTAAGTGGAAAACCGCAATAGGTGGAAAATGTTAGTGGAAAATTAGTTTGGCAATTGAAACTATTATTTTCAGTGAGTGGAATATTTTCACTGATAACTGCATACAGCAATATTTTGAAGTAAATACATATGTATGTATGTACATATATGTATACCCAAGTATGTAAAAAATTAAAAAATATATGCCTAAATTTATTTGCATGTTTATAATGTGCATTATTATGCATAAAAGTATATCGTCACGTAAACACAAAGAGATAGATACAATTAACAAAATCAAAGTTAAATTTAATAATTTTAATTAAATGAGGCGTTATTATCATAAGCTCCTGCCTATGAAATTGTTGTATTCCTTTGAATTTTTCTCAATTATATTCCTGTAAATTTAAGGTGACGATACACGCGTATTGCTTAAAGTTTTAAAATTTACAATAAACAAGCTGCCTATTATATTTTGTATTCGGCCTGCCTCACACACTAATTACTTAATTGTCACAACTCACCTGCCGAAGCAACTAGCCCTTAAAAGCGAAAAGCTTAAGTTGTATACCCATACATTACCGCTAAAGTAGATGGTTTATGTTCAATTTCGGTTGGATTATATATATTTTATTTATTTTGGATTGTGGTTGCCGATTAGCAAAATAAATTGCACCATATTTTTGTTTGCTACACCTGAGTATTTTGCCATTCTTAGTTGTTCCTATCGAAATGATGTATTTACATACACCAAGTATATGTATTAACATACATATGTATGTATGGCTTTGAAGTATGTCAAGGAGCAACTTCAAATGATCGATTGAACTCAACACCTTTTTATGTATTCCTTCGCCATATTAAATAACATGGAAAGAAGGTGGTATTCCCAAATACCAACGTATAAAAATAATTTATCGTTAAAAAAAATCAACAGGGCTTGGTCAATAAACACATCTATCTTTGCTTTTGAACAGAAATGCATAAACTGCAAACAGTGCGCCAGAAAATTTTCGAAAAAAAATTTTAAAATATGAAAAAATCTAATTAAAAGCACAGTTTAATAACTAAATCTTATTTTAAATGTCTAATAGAATCTAATTTATATTTTTATTTGCAACGGGAATTTGAAAAAAAAACACAAAAATTGAAAGTGATGTCGTTCAAGCCATTCACGCTGTTAAGGTAGAATATAAAGTATTGTATGCAAATTATTGGCATTGACTGTTAAAAAGCACATGTACGAGTATATGTGCACATGTATATCCTAAATAGTTATTTGTTTGATTTATAAAAGTACGAGGAAATTGCTTTGTTGTTGTGTTGTTATTTTAATGAAATTATTTACATTCATTATATGAGTACGTACATATGTAGATATTTACAGCGATGTAATTTGAAAAAAATTACAAACATCATAAAAATTGCAATTATTCACAGTGTTTAAACAAATATAGAAACACTTGAATGAATTTTTTAAAAATAAATACAATTACCTTTCTGTAAATCCATATCATCCATTTCGGAATTTTTAATTTGTTGTAACTTTTCACGAAATTTCTTTGTTATTTGTTTGCGTTGATAATCAGCTTCTATTTCCTGTTTGGTTCGCGGAATGCGAAAACGTATACAACAGCAAACCATGATAACTTATAAGTAAATATTTTAATATTAAAATTTGTTTATAAATATTTTACCGAATTCTTTGACTCACTTATACTTAGTATTATGCCAACACAAAATGCTATTATATGCCAAACTCTGAAACCGCCAATTGTATGGGTTTCCAGCCAGGCGGTTTCAGGATTGTTCCAAAATTCTTTATCCCTCATCGTCGCTCATGTTGTTCATTTTTTTTTTGGTATATGTCAAATTTTTAAGAAACAACCAGTTTTATTTTTCAATATTTTGTTGTTATATCCGCAGTTTGTTTTCTTGCAATGTTTTATTACCGAATGTTTGATTAAAACTGAAAGCTGAGTAAATATTGAAGTAGAAAAAGACCTATCCTTGTTTTAAATTAAGTTTGTTGTTTTGCTCTTGTGGCCATAAATTTCTAACGATTTTATTTCAGATTTATTCAAATTTATAGGGTGGGTAGTTGCAGAAAGTATAAAATAAGTGTGATTTTCCTGACTATTATGTGAGAATAGAAAAGTTAGCTGGAAACTCCTTTTCCAGCTATAGTTCATTACATGGTTAAATAAAAGCCAAGACAAATATTTATATTTTAATGCCTTTATTCATAAAAATTATTTTATTTATATTTATGTTAAACGATTATTTGACAAATATTCCATAGAAATTTGTCAAAATATCAGTCTAATGAACATACAATAAGTTTTATAAATAAAACCCTAAATAAATGTTTTATTTTAACGATTTTCATTAAATCCAGTGTTTAAGAAATTTCGTTGATAGAAAATCCAGCACGGGTGGTTCCCGGAAACACTTATTCTGCCCGGTTTTCACACATTCTTATAAAATTTACTTTATAGAAAACATCTTTAGCGATTTTATTTGAATGCATTTCGACCTGCATAATTCCAACTTTATAAAAAACTTGGTTCATCAGATATTAGTTCTGAAATGAGTTAACACACTGAAAAAAAAATCCAATGTAAAATAACATGGCAAAAATGTTGATTAATATCAATTTAATTAATTTTTACAAAAATAAATACACAATTTAAAACTAATATTAATTGTCGTTGATTCTAAAAGAAAAATTTTCAATTTCACCTTAAAACAAATTGCAATATTTTTTGCAGTTAAAATAACACTGCAAAATGCTGTTATGTTATTTTATTATATGTAATGTTATTTCAACATAAAATTCAGTTTGATTCAACAGTTTTGACATATTATATTAATCGAAGTTGAACATGTTTAACAGTAGAAAATATTGTTTTAAAATTATTTTTAAGCCAGTTTAAATTGAGATGAACATCATATGAAGCGAAATAGCCTCGAAAAATATTAAATCAAACTTGTTTCCGACATTTTAAAATTGTTTTGTGTGTGTGAACCAGGGCCTCTTTTCTTTTGTCATGACTTTCAGGGTCGGTCTGAAAGTTAGTAATTCTTAAAAATCAATGATCAATGTAAGTAACGTAAAGACAATTTTCAACTAAGCTCTAAGTTTGGGCCAAAGTTAGTCAGTTGATATTTTGAAAATTCTATACGTACTACCCTCATATGGTTATTATTAGAGAAGTAAAAACATTCAAAAGAATTAAACAAACACGCACTCAACATTGCCGTAACCAAATAAATAGAGAGACAAATGCAAAAACATAAAAATCATCAAGGAGTGCCGCAGCACGACATTCCATACATACATATGTATGTATGTACATATATGTATGAATGTTAATATACATATTTTAGTAATTTTTTTTTTAATATGAAATGCTTTTAACATACATTTCTAATTTTTGCACCCTACTTCAAAAACAAAAACAAAAAAAAATACTAATTTCAGATAACCAAAATCTAGAGAAATTTTTAATCGAAAATGAAGCAACATTTTTAGGCCATTTTGTTTTAAATTTTTGGTGTTTCTTCATATGCTTTTCATGTTAATTCAACCTCTCTTAATAATAATCTTAAAATATATTTTTTGCTTTTAAAAACTCAAACACAATATGAATAATGAAACACCATATAGCAAGTGAAAGTGGCGAAAAGAAAATGTCTTTCAAAACGATATTCAAAAATTCATACAATTTGAGAAGAATATATCGAAGATTTTTTAAAGAAACGCAAGGAAATAAAATCTTTAAATAAGACTTTAAAATTTTGTAGTGCTAATCCCAGTGTCTATTTATTAGACATAATATTTTTATGTTTAAGATTTCTAAAATATTTTTATCTTTTACTTCAATACTGAATACGAGGGTGGCTAGCCAGAAATTGGCTGCTAAAATATAATGCGAAAGAGTGTCAATTTCAAAACTGTTCAACTACAAGCACATGCCTTAGGAATTGCATTCTTTTAAACAATATAAATTCAGCTTAATATAAATTCGCTACCTGAAATCACAAAGTGCGAAACCGAACGATTCTAAAATAAAGCAATGCGAACATATTATCGCCAAATACTCTTAATGGCTTAATATAAAACAAAGTATTGAACTTAACACTAAGCCCTCCTAATCAAAAACTATTGCAATATTTAATATGGGTTTAATAAGAAATTTTGTGGGGCAAAGTCGGTTTTGCTGTAACTTTAGTAATAGTTTTGGAATAAGTCGAATAAACTTTATACACAAAGTAGAGAAGTGCAACCTTATCAACTAAGAAACGCTGATAGTTTTAGAATCGAAAGTGGTATTTACAAGTGCAATCGCTCTTTTTTTATGCAGACCTACAACTTTACAACGCTTTGTCAAATGAAATGATAAATTAAAAAAGTGATAATTGGGGTATTCAAACGAGTGTGCTATCAGTCTTAACGTCATATTGTTATACATTTTTTTTTATTAGGCTAAAGCATCCGAAATCTAACGATAATAGGTATATTTATAATAAAATAAAATGTATTTAGTACAATTTTGTGTAAAATATTTGAAATTAGTTTAATTGCTGTATTAATAAAACTTATTGTATGCTTATTAAAATGCTATTTGACAAATTTCTGTGGAATATTGTCGCCAAAAATAGGATTAAATCTAAATTGACGACAGCTACAATGGTGTTCGTAGTCGTGTGTTGCCATGCTGTCGTCAAAATAATTGTTGCCATATGAATGTGTGTATTCTATTTATGCAGTCGGTGTTCGTGTAGCCTGCTGTGTCGAATGTGTTTAAAGCATATAGCGATACAACTGAACTGAAAATCGTTTACAGATAACCATTTATTTTCGTTAAGCACTTAAGCATATTTTAACTTCAAAAAGAGTTTACAAAGAAATGAATGCCCACCTCCCATATATTTTGTTTAATAATAAAATTTTACCAACAACAATGAAGCTTCAGCCACCATTAATGAAAATGGTAACTGAAATTGTATGTAATTGTAAAATAGTCAACAGAAGTTAGCAAAAGAATAAAGTAAAATTTTCTATTTAGCAGACACTCCCTGCTGTAGGAATTTAATTTAAGCTTTTTACTAGAACTCCTACCATGTAGAGATACTCGGGCCTTTTAAAAGTCAACGCTAAATATAGTTTAAAATATTTTTACAAAATTATTACGTATGTATTAAAATGCGTGTTTCAGGATTTTTTATATTTGCGTGTTTTTGCGTTTTTTGTTTCTTTAGCTTATGTACATATTTGTGGTGCGTTTTAGTTTTTTGATTGCAATTACTCAAATGTAAATTGCCATTTTTGTTTGTTTTAATGTTAAATTACAACATTATAACAAATTAAATCAAGAACATTTTAATTTATAATAGTCAGAGCACACACAAAAGGGATTTCTTCAGTATATAATAAATGGCCATATGAGAATTAATGTTGATAACTATTTTTGTTTAAATCTTTTCAGGAACTTAATTTTCATTTTACACTCACATGAGAAAAAACATGAAAGAACTTGGAATTTTAAGTTGAACTCTATTTTTATTTAAACGTATTACATGGAGAATAATTGTCCTTATTTTATTAATTGGACACTAATAATCCTTAAAGCGGCTCAAAATTATTCCTAACATTTCTTTAATTAAAGAATTATGCTACGAGCTAAGAAAGATCCTGTCGATAACCAGCAAACGCTGACTTAAAATACCATGGTTGATCTGGCGTACTACAGGAGTTAGCTAGACAGGATTTGTGTGCTTAAGCTTTTATGTAGAGTTCCATTGAAGAAATATCTGCCACTACATGGTTGTAAAGTATTTATCATCCACGAAATTGAGCAAAACGTATACATGGACTTTAGTTGCATCTGTATTTTGAATTTCATGAATTTTAAGACAGCAACCATTTCTACATTGAGATGATAAAAATTCAAAATTGATATAAAAGCGCAGAAACATGAATAGACTCAATATAGTTTAAAAGAACACATATACTTAGATAATGTTTAAAAACGATGTAGGTACAATTGCAGAAACCCAATACCTATATGCAGTTTGAAAATTGTTCGCATCAGTTGTATTCTCTCACTATCATCGACAATAAATTACATAAAGGGCGCTCAGGAAAATGTCAACTAATTAAAACCGCGGCTGTTGACGTTTAACAAATTGTTGACGTTTATGAATGTAAAACTTTTAATAAAAACATATTGATAGTGTGCTTTAAAACGTTTAATTGACTATAAACTAAAACTAAACAAATACAAAAAGGCTGTTTTGAGCACATTATGTTGATTTGATACTTACAAGAACAAAAAGCAACTAAACATAAAAAGACAACACATAGAAATACTATTTTCTACTCTATATGTTTATAAGGGGAAACCCAAACTAATTTCATATAAAATAAATGTGTGTGCTCAAAACTGTGTATTTGACCTATTATTAAATTCAAAATTTTGTTTTATTTAAAATTGACGTTTTAGAGCTTTGGTTGGTTGATATTTTATAGTAGCCAAAGCAAAAAATTAAGCTTTGACGTTTTGGAATGTTGACGTAAACGAGTGTAGACGTTTTTCCGAGTCCACTGTGTTTTTTATAACTAATTCTTCGAGCTTTTTCAATTTATTATTTGAATTTTTTTACTTTCTTATTTTTGTCTTCAATTAAATAGAATTATTTTTGTGATCAATTATAGCGATCAATATTTTTAAAAGAAAACAAGAAAAATACTTAATATAGCTGGGCTACAACCGGATGTTTTATACCCGTGTGTTCTCTTTTTATGTATGTAAGTACTTTTAATATGTTTTATTGGTTTAAAAGTGATTAATACGCTAATAAACTACATACTATATAAAAATTCCAGCTGTCTAGTTGTTATAAGCACCTAAGGGAATATACATACATACATATATATATGTGCCATTTATATCAAAGAAATGAAATTAACAAATATTCACACTAATAAAAGTATTTCATTGTAAACAGTTTACATCTGGTTGATATTGTGCCAAAACCTGTTGTATCGGGAAATGAAACGTTTAGTAATATGATTCACAATTGTAAATAAAATAATTCACAATAAATATTTGTTCATTTTATCTATTACACATGTTATCCTTCAAAATGTTGCTTTGCACTTTCTCTCTCTCTCTCTCTCTCTCTTTTCGGTGTAGGAATATTATCCTTTAACGAGTACATACCAATTCTGTCACTGCACTCGTTACATTTAAGCTCAAGTTACACTCCACCACAGAACGAGGAGGTGGAAGCACGTCTATTAAGTTTGCGTTTTTATAATCGTAGAGGGAACGCTAGTTGAAAATTATTATAATTAAAATAATAGAGAATAAATTAACTAAAACTTTATAAAAATCATAGAGCAAATAAATTGTAGAATTATAAATTTATTGACGGGAAAAGATATTCATGCAAATTAAATTTTAACGAGAATAAAATAACGCAATGAAAACGCGATATTGTATGTTATTTTGTAGGCATAAAAAGTGGTGATGAAATTTTCATTTCAATGTATTATATTCAGTGATTCTATACCAAAATCAAATTTTCTTAGTTCTTTTTTCCGTACGTTGAAATGTATGTGTACATTTTTTTCCTTTTGGCAATTTAAGGAAAGTGTAACTTTGAGAGTGTATAAAATTATAGAGAAAGAGACTGTTGAAAAGGAGAGTTCAAAATAAGAAGCAGAATTTTGCCAAGCAAAAGGATGAAGTAATACAAAAAAAAAAAAGGAGGTGCAAGTGTTTGTTAGTTGGTGCAAATACTACCACTATACACTAAGCAAAAACTAAACATTCAGCGAGTCAGTAAGCCACTTACCATAAACATTCCAATTATTTTTATCATCATCACAATACAAATAACATTACACTCGCTTATATCCATTAAAAGCAACGGTATTCTGCCTATTGGATGGAGTACATGTGTGTGTGCCAGTGAAAAAGTTCAATAGTATTTAGAAACAGTTACGTGTAAAGCACACTAACATTTATGAATAAAAAGAGGAAAAACGATGGAAAACAAGTGAAAATTATAAAGAAAAATAAGTTATTTAAAACTAACGAGTTACTCTTTAAACTTGTAACGATATACGCAACACTTGAAAAGGAAATTTATACAAAAGAGAAAGAATTAAATAAAACAAAGGTGTTAATATTAGAGAGTTAACGGCTTTTAAGAGAGACCTCGAAATCCAACAACATGTTCAGCTTTATGTGTGTTTTTGAAAAGTAAAGAAATTTGGATTGAGTGTGTCACAATTTTGTATAATGCTTAGCATAATTTTAGGCACGGTATCATCGAGTTAAACAGGAACGGTCACAATTATATATCACACCTCCCAGAAAAAAAACCGAATTAAATGAATGAAAAACAAATATAGGATAACAAAAAACAAGAAAACAAAATACAAAAAAAGAGAAAAATAAGCAGCAGTTTAAATGTGTTAAAAAGTAAGTTCTTGGCCAAGTGATGTGAATCAGTTAATAAATAAGAGGAAGTAGAAGTATTCACAAATTAAAAGGAAAATTTCCTAAATAAAATATACCCAAAGCCTGTAATAATAAATATTAACAAATAAGCAAGTTGCAGAGTGAATCAAATTTTCTTGATCCATATTTTTCATCAAATAATTCAACAAATTTGCAAAATCTTCAAAATATCTAAATTTTAAGAAAAATAGATAGTCATTGTCCCAAAAAAAAAAAAGAAAACTGAAAATTTTAATTTGAAAGAAAGAAAAAATCGGCGACCCACTACCATACATCTGTATCATACATACACATCTACAGTATAATGAGAATCGTGAGTGTAAGTTTCTGTATAATAATTCGATTTATTCTGCTTCGGCATCGTTTCGCCTTTCGTTTATATCGCACGCTCGTTACAGCTGCTCTATTTTTTCCTTACAACTCGTTAGCTTTTGTTTAGTTATTTTATTTTCCTTCTTTAGTTTGCATAAAAATACAATAAAGTTCTCTTTCAAAGCAAAGAGTATTTATTGCATATGATTTAAAAAGTACATTTTGTTTATTCCTTTTTTTCTTTTTTCTATAAATTCATTCACTATTCTCTTTTACCATACAAAGCAAAATATCGCTATATGTTTTCTTAAGCAATTACAAATTTTAATATACATATGTATGTGGTCCATAAATATGCCATATTTATTGACTACATAAACGTTATTAAACTTTTACCAAACCATTATTTTATAAGGTATTTATTTATTTGTTTTGCTTAAAGCAGATTTCCCTTGCTTCCATTTTTTCAAATGTCATCGGTTTAGGTTCATGCCAACATAACATTTGGTATAAAAAAAGTATTTTGTTGTTATTTTAACGAGGGTTCTTTACTTACAAATGATATTAATCGCCATGAAAGTCATATCCGGAAAAACAACCTTTTTTAAGATTAGTACAATGGCTAAAAGGAGCTGCTTTGAAAATTTTTTCTTCGATGAACTTTGGCAATAAGAAAATTTCAAAAAACAACAAATTTAAAATATGTAATGTATTTTTCTATTGCTTGTGACAATTTCTGTAATTGCTACACACATGCTTACACAATCGCAAAGGATATTGCATGTTTGTGTATGTGAGTGAAGAACACTTTAGTTCTTAAAGTGAAAAAAGTTTTACTCTTTTCAACAATCGCATTTTTGTGCTCTCAATTTCGTTGAAGTTATTCAGAAAGATATCAAATATACAAAATATATTTACAAAGTTATTTATTTATTTTCAATCAAATCAAATACAAATGCCTGTAAAAATTAAAATGCACATTTTCTTTATTTTGTTATTAAAGGTTTTTGTAAATTTTGCCACATTTCTCTTAATTTTGCAGAGCTTAATATAACAATTTAAAATTTTTAAAGAAACAGGTGGAAAATTTCAACGTTGTTGAACAATGTTTGTTTTTTCCATAAAAATTAATACGATAAATATGCCCTTAAAAGTGATAGTTGTGCAGAACTTTTACATTTTTCCTACTCTACGTGCCAGCATGTAGTATTGCAAAATACTGCTGCAGCTTAGTCATGTCACTAGTGCTACATTTAATATACTGTTGCAATAAGTTACATGTGCGAACGTACAACATACAAAGTGAATACATATAAAAATTTTAATTTGGAAATATATTTTCGTTAATCAATTTAAAAACAAAAATTTTTGTACTAATATAATGCAACTGCCTCCTCTATACTTTGGCTTTCAGTTTGTGTTGATGTCATTGGTATTATGCATCTAAAATTATCATAGTTATGTGGAATCATATTTTGCGATTGTAACGTTTCCAAATCTTGTGATTGTAGAGACATCTCAGAGTCAATGGTCATCGTCACTGTATTTATATCATAGATCTTTTCTATTTCAGTAGCAATTTCATCTGGATGTAATGTTACTAGCGATTTTTTCTTAGCTACTTTAGAGCCTAGCAAATCTTCAGAGTCAGTATCAGTTAAATATTCTTCCTCAAAGTCAGCTTCAATTATATTTTTCTGGATATTTTTTGATTTGTTTTGTGTATTTAATTCAATTTGTAACTCTTTGTCAAGCCCAGATGCATTAAAACACTCCGTATCAATTTCATTTTGTAGCACTGGATTAATTTCATCCGATGTAATTGATGCAATATTTGGTCTATCAAAATGTTTCCACAACTTCAGCGACAAGATATTTTCTTTTAATTGAAATTTCCATTCCTCTTTCTAGTTTTTGCTATTTCCTCCTCATCGTACAGCACAGAAGGTTTCATTGTGTTTACGGCTTTTGCTAGCATACGCAGACGATCCTGCTCGGACCATCGTTGAAAGCGGCCGCTTTGTGTAAATAGTATACGATAATCATTTACTGCATTCCATCTCCAAATATCGATTTTGCATTTGGTTTTTAAACATAATTCCTTCAGCTCTTCATTGGTGAAAACTCTTCTTAAATCTTCTTCTGTTGGTTTCTAAAAATTCATAAAAATATAGATTAGATTTAAGTTTTCCATTAATGGGCATAAAAGGTAGTATCTCACTGTATATTCGATGAAATAATTGTGAGTTGCACTGTTGTCTTCTGAATTCATTTTTAAAACATACTCCAAAACCACACACAAAACGGAATTGCACAAACTCATAAATTAATTTCCCGGGTTTTCTGATTTGTTTTGATACATTTCATAAATGCTGCCAACTTTTCTTTTTATATTATATAAAAATGTATAAAATACTGAGGTTTAATTTTTATTCTGTAAATATACAAAGATAAATGATTTTCTTCTTGTTATTGAACATATTTTATGAATTTTCTTACTCATAATATTATATGAAAGAAATATATATAGCGTAATATATGCGTGCAAGTAAGAAACCATTGCAACGAAAATATGTCATGCTCAATTAAATTGACACAATGGCAACACCACAACACCGGCATATATCGATTGCAACAATAAATAAAATACCTGCTCTAGGTATCCAAAAAATTGACAGCAATTGTAATATTTAGTGCTAAAAACTAAAGTTTTAATTTGTTATTAATTACAACTATTTTTGTCATAAATCAGGTGAAAACAAGTGAATAAAAATGCATTATTAATATTGTTGACATTATGCTACGAGTTTTTATTTCTTTGATAATTTTTTTGTAAAACTAATTGTATGTGTTTCGACTAACCCAAATAGAAAAAGTGCAAATAATTTGTTGAAAAAAGAAATGCAAAATAGTTTAGACAAAATGAAAGTGTTTTAAATGGAGTCTTATTAAATAATTAGTGCTTGAAAATGTTGAAAAAACAGACTAAATACAGTGGTTGATGCACAATAATTTAAATTCTGGCTGCAATCCTCTTGCATGCATATTTACATACATACATATGTATGGATGTGTGGAGATACATGTACACACGTGTGTATATGGTTTTGCATAATGGATGAATCCAATTGGAAATGATTTGTCATTACTTTATAATTCGTGCTCATCTAATTCTATAGCAATTGTTTGCTCTTGTCGTAGTATTTATTAACCTCGTTTACTGGAAAATATTTTAGGCAAAGAGATTCTTAAGTATTTATTTGAAAGTAAAATAATATCTTTATTCCAGTAAATTTTTATATAAATTATCTTATCAAAATACATCACATGTACGTACGTATGCATGTATGTATATAAACTAGTCAACAAATTCGAGAACATGTTAAGAACTTTTGCTTAAAAGTATAAAACAAATTCTATAGATATATGCATATATCTACCCTTCTAACATGGTTATATCTGCATACATATACAACAGATTTTATAAAACAACATTTTAAATAAACCCTTTTTATTGAATTTTATAGAACTGGTGTTAGCAAAGCACATCGGACTATATTAGTTGTATTTTAAAATACCATTAACTAAATTTTACTTCTTCTAATTTATTGCTATCCTGGCATATTTTATTTCTAATAGATTTATGCTACAGTCCTTTAAACATTATGCAATTTTTTTTTGCGGCTGACTTGGAATTATCTACCAGCCCTCAAGTAGTCACGATTTCTTTTAAAATTTTTCTTTTCATCTTATGCTATTCTTCATTTACGATCCAGTTGACCTAATTCTAAATTCCTTTTAAACTAGCAATCCTTAAAACACTATAAATACAACTGTTCTTTTTTCAAGTGTCGTTTTCTGTCAAACCCGCTGTATGCACATTTAATTAAACTTTTCACAATAAAAATTGATCAACAACAAAACATTGTTTATGGATGTTAGCAAAAAACAATTTTTAAACGTTCATAAATGCAGATTGGCACCAGCGTAAAATTAAAAAGACTAAATCTGCCTACTGATGTTATAAGAATTTTATTTCAAAGAAAAAGCAATTGCTATTTTGATGATATGATTGTTTTAAGGCCGAATCACATAGAATCCTTCAATCCTGTCATTTATTTAAATGATAGATAAAGCAAGCACAATTATTAGTTTGTTAATATATGTATGTATGTTAAAGATTACTAAAAAGTTTATTCTTCATTTTGTACTTTAATTATTATTATTATTATTTTTCTTTTTTTTTGATATATCGAGGTTTTGCTTATTTCGTCTTTTTAAAGAATCCAGGTGTACCTGGAAATGATAACACGTTCTTACTTAATAATAACTACATCCAACTCTCACATGCTACCTATTGCATTAAATGCTAAGAATATTAAAAAAACAAAAAAGGTTGCTATATTATTAAATTGTAGTCAAAATATTTATATATTCATTTCATTAAGTCTAGTTAAAACGGCAAAAATCATGAAAAGCCAACTATCAAAATGCTTGACGTTAAACTTGTGTACGTGTGTTCATGGAAGAAAATTTTTCCGATATCCCACAATTTTTTAGCTGGGGTACAGTTTTTTTTTGTGTTGAAATGTAACAATATCGAAGAAAAGTTTGAGACAGTTCACGTGTTTCCTTTATATATTTGATATCCTGTAAAAGCTTCTGGTTTAGAAGACCACGAGTTTAACTATTTACTGAACCTTTGAGTTTCAACTGGTATTTAAAACGTATTATTTGTAAACTACCCATAATTATTCCACGAAATTGTTTTGACATACTTTAAAATAATTCTTCGTGTCATCAATTCGAAGTTTGCTTAAACTAAAACAATTTTATAAAAAAAAAATCTAAAAAGAATTTTCTTGTACATCACATAATCCTTCAGATTGTGCATAAAGCCAATAAAAAATGTATTAAAAATGCAGAATACACAAACTTAAATACCTAGATATTCTTCATACACTCATACACTTGCATGCAGATACTCGGTATACGTTCTTACTCTAATAAATTTTTCAATTTCAAGCTCTTGAGAAATATGTATGTATGTATATCTATCGCTGTTTTATGTGTTTAAACTTAATTTGGAATGATTGTAGTTTTTTTTATTGTTTTCAAAAGAAATAAATGTAATTTTTTTATTGCTCTATTTGCGTGTATTCCTTCGTGCAGAAGCTTAAAAACGTTTGTAGTATATTTAAAACTATATTTTTTTTATTGTTTTTAAGGTTTAACTAAAAACGTACCATTTGGTAGTTTTCTAAGCAATTGGAAGAAAGAGAAACTAGAATCCTATTTTTGGCATTTAAACATTTTTACCATTTACCGTTTACCTTCTTTTTTTTATTTGCTTTGTTTTACTTACCTTTATTTATTTGTTTTTTGTTGCTGTTGTTGTTATTATTGTTTTCAAAACAGTCTCAAAACGGAAACACTACAATTTGTACTCTCTTGCTCCTTTTAACGTCTGCCTGTATGCTTATTGCGGAATACTGTATGGTTTATCAGTGTAGTAGTGGTATCCCAGCACTTCTACTGATTGTTCATAGAAAATGATATGTATGTAATTGTCAAGATCATTTAAAGGAAGGTTGCTTGATAGGAAATCAAGCAATGCTTTCCTGGAATAAAGATTAACCTTTAACTTTTAGGAAAAACTAAACTTGTTTATTTATGTTTTTTGCTTTTATAGGTTTAAAATTAATGCCTGATATTTTTGTTATTCGTTACCTCAATCATTCCTTTAAATCAAAGTCCAAACTCAGCTGTATTATTCGGATTTTAGCTCTGCAGGCTTATTCTGTAAATCGCTTAAACTAAATCTTCATCGCTAATAATCTATAAATTCTGTTAAGCGGCCTTTATCGACCCATATAATTCTGTAACTTAAGCTTCTGATTTGACAATATCTTAATATTGAATTTGTTGTAATTTTAGCTTTTTATTTCATTGTTAAAATTTTTAATTTGATATTTGCTAATGCCCACAATCCAACAAAATAGCTAAATTTTTAGCACTTTTAGCAATAAAATATAAAGCTAAAATTGCAACGAATTCAGTTTCAAGATATTGCTAATTTAAGAAACTTAAGTTACAAAATTGTATTCATCGCTGAAAGCCGCTAAACAGAATTTATAGATTTTTAGCGATGGAAATTTAGCTTTAGCGATTTACAGAATAGGGTACCTGGTTAATTATTTGACTTCTTTTGTAAAACTTATAACAATAAAAACAGATGTTAAAAACTATCATCACAAAATTCGTACAAAGTAACGCATTACAATTTTTCAAAAACATCTAATACAAGCCATTATTTACTATTCAAATTATCAATGAATTTTAAGCATTTTTATTAAAATTTTGAGGAATAATTATTTAAGTAACGAATGACGTACTTTAGCAAATTAATGAAACTCGTGCCACTATTGCACATTTGTAATATTTTGATATTTGTTCTCATTTAATTTTGTTGATTCGCAGTAAACAATATTTACAAGAAAGATCACAAATGATAAATAGGTATTAATTAAGTTTCTGAAATATGCACTTAAAGAATAAAATTAATTTAAAACCATCGGGCATATTCCGCAAAACGCTACGACTTAAAAGTTAGATTTTAAAAGCTATTTTTGTGCTTACGTCTAAGACTCTATATTTATTTTATACAATGTGAACTTTGAATTATTTAATTCCTTGAATTTTTAGAATAATATATTTTATTTTGAAATCTGATTTTTGATTTCAACACATTTCCATTGTTTGCTGGGAAACTGTGTTCTTTTTTGTACATGCATGCATGTCTCTTGTGAATGAGAGTTTGCTTGGATTTATACACATACACACATACTTATGTATGTGTGTTAAACTTGTGTTAATATTTTAGAATTAGGTTAAAAGTGTTGTAATATGGAAAACAATGAACTTTACGTTAGCTTTCTTTCTTCATTTAGCATTTTTTTCGCTTTATTTCTTGTACCCTTCATTCCCTTTACCATAAGTTGTATTTTCTTTAATTTTCGTTACTTGTGTATGTGTGCGCGTGTTTGATTATAAAAGCGTCTTTTTTATGCTTTAGTACATGTTTCTTAGTTCCTTTTTGTTGCCACGTTGAAGTAGACAATTTGTGCTTTTATTTTTTGCTACTGAAATATTTGATATTCTGCGGTTATTTATTTATTCATATTATCCTGGTGTTTTGTTAAATATTTAAAGCATCAACTTGGGTTTTTGTTCAATATCTTGGTTTGTAAATGAATTCTTTTCACATTTTCTGCTTTTACTTTGATTTTTATTATATTTATTGGTTATTTTAACCGAACTTCAGTACTTCAGTTTTTTTTTTGCTTAAAGTTGCAATATTTGTTATGTGCAAACTCGTCACGTAAAAATATGTACACATGTTCTAAAATGTAATAGTTAATATCATTGATTATTAACTATGTATGTGGGCCAATCGTATAATTGTCAATCTGATCACGGATGTTACGATTTCATGGCAATTGACACGTGTCGACATTTTTAGAAAATTTTGGTTTTATAATTTTGGCAAAATAAACTATATACTCTTATATAATATAAAATATTCACCTGAGCCATTAATTCGTCTTGGTGTTAGCCGTGACATTTCGTGTATATAAATAGAAAATCCAAATGTAATAAGCAAATACTAATAATTGTTGTTTCATATTAGGCTGAAGTTGGTATATACGTATAACCAAAAACTACTTTTAGTGCGTAACCTTTTTCTTGGAAAAATTTTAACGACATTTTAACTTAAGATGTTTTGAAAACTGACTATAGAGTTTTTCAAAGTTTGCTTTGTTTATACCGTTTTAAATAACTTTGTTAGATTTCAAGTTTATACAAAGTTTTATTTGCAGCTTTATATAGCATATACATACATACATAAATATGCATAAGTATGTAAGTCGATTTTTTCATAAAATACTTATACCTATTGCTAATATCGCTCAGACCGCCGCTATATTAAAAAAGTGTGCTCATTTTAATTACCTTAAATAATAGTTTATTTTTCCTCTTAAGTGCTTAAGTTGTTTTACACTAAAGACATAAAATGCGCTAAATATAATACCAAAAGCATTCTAGTGAAATTATTTAGTGTCTCGTGCTATAAAACCTAAAAGTAAATGTCAATTGACAGTAATCGAAGAAATAATATTCATATGTATTGTAATGAATGCACGTGTGAAAAGCACAATTAAAATAAGCCTACCTTTTATAGTTTGAAGCAAAAGAAAAATTCAATTAAAAACAGTAAAACAAATTTAATCGTTTGCGTAAAGTGAATATAATGCTATTTTCAATACCAATGTCTACAAATTATAAAAGTTGGTTAAAATTTCAAGATTTTTGTTCAGTTTGTAATGCCTTAAAATAGTAATTCAAGGTTCTATTTTAAAAATAAATATTGGTTCTCGATTATGAATATCAAACGAGCTATACAAAATAAAAAAAAATATTCATATTGTGTGCAATTATCCAAAATTTTAACGAAAATATTTCGATCGTATAGCAACCATCAATCTTGTAAACAATAACGAAGACGAATTCATTATAAGGTGACTATTTCGATAAAACAACACAACACAACAATAAAATAAATTATTTTTGTATCGGTTAAACCAAGCATTTCTTTATTACCAGAAAACGGTGTGTTGACAACCACATATTTACACATAACAATTGGGTTGCCAGCTGTAGTAGCCTGGTTGCCATTTGTAATATCCTTTGGCAACTGTCAACACAACTAAATAAAGTTGTTTTGCTTAACATCACTGCATTGCTTAAAATTTAAATCGCCGTTTCCATCACACAAACTACATCCGGCTTTACATTCGTTTCATATTAATACGCTGATGATATAAAAAATTCCGTTTGTTTTGTTCAATAAACCTGAAATTTGTCTTACGATGGACTAATTAAAGTTAAAAAATCTGTATTGTAAGAACCTTTCATTAATATAACACGTAGAAGGACAAAACTGATACTCTTTGCAATGGTATTAGCCGAGTAAGTCTTTTAACGTTAGCATACAACATCCGTCTATCGCAGCTCAAGTAAGTGAGAGCAGATTTTTATTCTTACATACATGTATTTGTAAATTTGAAAAGTTTAATCTTATTCATTCTGTAAATGAAATTTCGACGGATTTAAATCCTTGTAAAGAAAGTTTTATATTTACATGCATTTCAATACATTCATCTGTAAAGAAGTTTGAATTAAGCTATTACTCTTTATTTCAAAAGACAAATGTATATTAAAAATAAATGGTTTTTTAATTTAGCAATGGTATTAATACTTTTACTGAAGGATTTATTTTATTTAGAAATATATAACATTCAGTAGACTCGAGCGATTCCGATGGATGGAAAATTGTCGATATTATACCTTTTTTTGTGACTTTTTCTGAAAATAAACGATTAAATTTTGGCTCCTCGAAAACGATGTTTTGATATCAAATGCTATCGAAAAATCGATGGCACAATTTAAACAAATTATGATCCTTCTAATTCAAACCACCTTGCGTATAATTGATATTCTCTTATACAAACTTTATGTATCAATCATACGCATCCATCAATAGATAGAGATAGACATATTCATGTTTTTGTTGTTACAAAGATTTTGTAGCAGTTTTCATCATTTCATCCCGAAATGTTAAGGCATCTTCCAAATACATTTTGAGAATTCCCAACCTTCTTACACTTCTAATTCTTTTTTCAAACGATAACGATTTTTTTATATTTTTCCGTTTTAGAAACATTATTCATACATTTCTGATTATTTAATTTCTGATTTAAAAAGTGCCCAAAACGGATTCAGATTTAAAAAAGTTGGGATCGGAAATCTAAAATTGCATTTGTGAATTTATTTTTTATATCCATCTACAATCTAAAGTTATACAGTCGTCAAGGTTCACTGTAATTTTTACAATATATACTATAATTTTATAGTATATATTGTTTTTCAAAGTTTTTGAAGCTTTTCAACTCACTACAATTATAAAATTTTGAAAATGATAATTATTTTCATAAAAGGTACCTTCGCTTGATATATTAGGCTATCGATAAATTATACAAAATATCAATATGATATGCATACATACATATGTATATCGATACATTTTTCATTTACACTTCACTAATTTGCAATACTATATATTATACTATAAAGAAGATAGTAAATATTTACGTAATATTTCTTAGAATATACTTATTTACGTTTTAATTAAAGAAAAATAATTTGCCGTATCTATGTTAACCATAACGATTATCATAAAATAACTTGCTTTATGAGTAACTAATCCCTTTGGGCTCAGCTAATATTACATTTATTTTCCATACCATTTGCGACAATTTCTCATTTATTACAGAGAATGGCAGTGGATGAATATACAGAGGAAAAAGCTTGTAAGCATATGGGTACAGCATAAGAGTAGAAATACGAAATAATATTTATATGTATTGTGGTTTGCCTGCAATTCTAAAAGCCAAGCTTTTTCATTGCATATTAATTTTAATTTTGAAGCAAGCTGTTATTAAAAAATATTGCATTTATTACACTGAACTACAAAAGGTTATTGTTGATTTAAAATAAAGCATTATGATATGATTTTCACATGATGGAAAGTTTGAATAATTTTGGCACTGCAACTTCTTACTCTCCGATAAACATCCCAAAATCTTTTGCTATAGTTGGTGTAATTTGGAAATATGAAAAAATAGTTAAAGAAAAGCCTGTAAGCGTTTAATGTAATTAATCTGCTGTCAGAACCTTTCCAATATAAAAAATAAATACCGTTTTATAACACGCATAGTTATTTAAGGAAATTTCCATCTCATGTCTAAATCTGTTCAAATTTATCCTGCTAATGAAAATAAAACGAGGTTATTCAATAATTAAGCTTTTGGACGAACGAAAAGGTTTACAGGATTCAACTGCGAACAACGCCTTGCTGGAAAATGATATATTTTTATAGTTGTATTCATAAAAGATATTATATGTTTATTAAGCTCTTATTAGACAGGTTTCTATGCAATATCTATCAATTAAAGGCAAAATTTTACTATAATTGATTTTAAATATATTTTATTTTAAGAATATACCCCTAAGGGCTTAATAAACTTATAGGGGTATATTCATAAAAAAATAATATGTATTTGAAATAGATTTTAGTAAAATTTTGTTAATATTGACTTAAAACACATTTGAAATTCTCTTAAATTTTTATGAATATGTCTGATAATATTTTCATGAATACAGCTGTTAAAATCCATTTGCAAATGAAGTTATAGCGGACAAATAATAAAACATACGAAATGAGCGATAATTGATAGTCTTCTCCTTTTTAAAGCCGGTAAAATATTAGAGATAGAAATTGTTTAAGAACTTGTACAAGCAAATTAATTCGATTGCGGCTCAAAATATGTTTAAACACGTTATTTATACAAAAGTCCGGTCACCAAACTTTGTTATATTGCAAAAGAAATTTATTGTTCAGTGCTTTTGACAAGTACTGGTTTTGAATCAATAGGAATATATGTTTGTACATATATAGCTATTAGGCGTTTGTGGTCTAAAAGCGAGTCTTAAAAACCTGACATTCTTAACAAATCACTTAAAGTTTTCTAAACCAATGTTAAAGTATTATTTGTTGTACGTGCAACAACATGTTTACATAATTTTATAGAACTTTTTCCTTCATTTTCAGGTGTTTGTCTGAATTTCCAAGACAATTGCAAAAGAAATAGCATTATAAGCAGAAAAAAAATACGAACAACATTAACAAAACACATACAAAAAGTTCGAACGCGAATACGAAGGAAAAAGTGTGAAATAGCGCACAAAGAAAGCAAAAAATAAAAAAAAACATGCTAATGCATTGAGAATGTTAAGGAAAAATTGAAAAAAGATTACATAGAAACTAAAGTTACTTCAAGCTCTATACATTATTACGTCATTAAAAGGAAAAATATTGCACTTTCAAACTACAACATTTCGTCTAAAAGTCATTTCAAAATAATTTTAAATTCAGTAAAACAAATAAAAGAAAGATATCCTAAAGAGAAAGGCAAAGTTAAAAATAATTCGATAAATACACAGAAATACAGTAGATTGAAATAAAACGCTTCGAGACACGACGTCAACGCAACAAACTATACAACAAGCTACTGTTGCTGCCGCTGTTAGTGGATTATCTACAACTGCAACATCTTCAACACATCTGTTGCAACAAAACCAAACGTCACAACAAACACAAATAGCTTTAACTGCTGGTCACACTTTATCACAGCTTCAGCAACACCAACAAAAACAACTACATTTACAACTAAATACCACAACAGCGGCAGCAACAGCAGCAGCATCAACATCTGAAGCAGCGACAACATCAGCAGCAGCAAAAGCATCAGCAGCAGCAGCAGTAGCTACAACATCAGCAGCGGCAGCCGCATCCTCCTCCAAAACAGCTAAACTTAAAAAACAAGCGTCTACAAGTGAAACGGCTACCAGTCGTAGTCGCCATAATCGACGTAGTAGCAGTACCGGCATCACCACGAATCCTCACGGTAAAAGCGGCGGTAACACAACGGCGTCAAATATTAAACAAAGCGCCAGTCGCAACAGCAATATACGCAGTTCTTCGTCCAATAGCACAATGGCCTCTTCCAATCATAGGGCGGGGGTGGTGGCGGCGGCGGTGGAGGGAGGTGGTGGTGGCATTGGTGCATCCACCAGGCTAAATTGGCTCAGCGTGGTTTCAGCGCAAAATCAACTTACGACCACAACATCGAGGTGTTCATTTAGTAACTGAAGAAATTCTAAGACAAATGCCTGAATTGGCCCAATTTTCGGTGGGGTTGTCATGTGCAAAGTAAGTACCATCTTGAA
>BGZK01003644.1:0-21773 GCA_005406025.1 Eumeta japonica
GGAACGTCTGTACCAGACGAAGTGGAGGATAACCCCGCACGTCGCCGCGGAGCGTCCGCTCTTGGCAGTTGGCACACGCATCGGCCATTGCAGTCGTTTCAGTAGTTATAAGCTGAACTTTGCAATCTTTCGTTAACTTATTTGTAAGAAAATTGCATTTTTTTGGATCCTCCGGCCGCAGCCTTCGTAATTCGCATCTCGCCCTATAGCATTATATGATTTGTAGCGATCGCACGCGTCTGTCGGTGTTCTCCAGCCTGTAAAGTAAAAATAAAATGTGCTTTACAGCGCGACGATATAAACCGCACTTATCAGTGCGACTTCCGCTACATTGTTGTATAAATAAGATTAAAACCCTTATTTTTCGAATTGTTGATATTAGGGAACGGAATGGAGTCTTTGCCCAGCAGTGGGACACTTGAAATTGCTATAAAAAAGGATATTATTATTTGAGTAGGTACTAATGTGAATTTATCTATTAATCTATTAGATTAAGTTATTTATTTAGCTAGATACTTAGACAAGATTGATTAAAAATTTTTTATATCATAAATTAACGTTTTCAATTAACATAGTTCAAAAAACTGATTTTTGTTGTTGATGATCGTTTATTTTTTCTGTACGGAAAGCAATAGGTACTTCAGTCATGTCTGGAAGACGTCGTACTTCAAACATAGGTCGTAGCACAAGCAAGGAATGCGTTTACGTAGAGATAAAGAACGTCAGAAAAAAGTGAGGCTCTTATAGCCAGGATCGAGATAGACATAGAGTTCAGAGAACCAGATCGCCTGCAGACTAATTTATGGCAAAATAAAGTAAAATTCTCCTATGAATTACGATTCTTTGATTTCATACCAAGATGATCCTATAGTATCATAATGGGTACCATGTGTAGATCCTAATAGGTATTATGACAGTAGTGTGTGCACATTATTCGGCATTGAAATTCAGGGACGAATTGAAAGGCACGTGCTGCTTACAAAGAGAAGTAAAATTAGACGAAATTCTTCACTCATCCGAACTACTACGCTCTCTCTTTACGGGTGATCATCAAAAATAAAAAGAATTCATGCGAAATATACGTCTTTATAATAAAGCATTTCAAATGATCTCTTTCAAAAGTACGCAAGTTATAGAGCGGGGTTTTATACCTATATTTTAAATTCAAGAACAAGTATATCACTTAGCTGAGAGCTTGCTACCACTTCGATCCGATGATCTAAAAATTTTCAGATCCAGAAACACAAGCATCAACCCGGTGTTCAAATGTCGCACAGCCAATTGATGGTTATTTAGTGAGATCTCTACAAGATATATTACATTCTCATAACCGTTACATACAGTCTTTCAAAATGTCTTCAACTTTCAACTGAGAGTGTTCCACTAGACACTTTCAACTTTAATGTCGTAATTCATGAAAATAAAGTTTCCGTTGGAGAACACAGAGGACGATATAATGCGCCATCCATGAGTGAAGTAGCGGTGGTAGTAACTGGACAACAATTTGATAAAAGAGATATTGTGTTGCTTAGTCGTAACTTAATTAATTTTCAAAAAAAATCAGAATTACACAGATCTTGTGACAGCTTACAATATCCTTTAATGCTATGTCATGGAGAAGACAGATATGCCATTAACGTTTCTCAAGTTAATCCAATTAGTAGAGTACCTCTACGTACCTCTACGGATCAAGCATAAACTACTATTACTGCCGAATAATGCCAAAACTTAATTTCAACCCTTCACTTAAATATGGAATGTTAACAAACCATTATTTGATAAATCAATATGCGAAAATTGAATCAGAGCGATTAGCTTACATTCGTAATAATCAAATTAAATTGAGCAGATAATTACATTCATCTTCAAGATGCTTTACACGCAAATGAAAAGCAACGACAGGAAAATTAGTCATACTGCCTTCAACGTTCACTGGTGGTTCTCGATATTTACATGAAATATTGCAGGATGTAATGACTTATGTCAGATCACGCTAAACCTGATTTATACATAACTGCAAGGTATAAACCAAACTGGACGAAATTAAAGAAAATATCAACACTAATTTCACAAGAGACATACGATATAGAGAATAGAGACTTTCTCACCAAAGTGGAAACTTCTGCATCTCATAAACAAACGCTGCGCTGTCCTATGTATACTATAAAATGACAAACGTGGTTTGCCACATATGCACATTTTGTGTGGATAGTAAAACAAACTAGACCAGATAAAATTGACAGCGTTATTTCAGCTGAATTACCGGTTAAAGAAAAGATCCTGTCCTATATAAAATCGTAAAAAACACATGGTCCACGAACGCGGAGCGTTAAAACCATTCTCTCCATGTACGTGAGATACCAAATGTATCGAAAATTTCCGAAGCATTCAAAGTCAAACATCTACCGATGATGGACGTCGTAAATATTGACGACGATTCCCACAGCAGGGTCAAGAAACTGCCGAAATCATGAGATTGACAATCGATGGATCGTTCCGTATAATTCGATCCTTTTAAATATTTTCAACCACCACATTAATGTGGAATTGTTCAGTTCAATAAAATCAATCCAATGTGTTATTAAATATATAAATAAAGGTAGCAATCAGGCCAATTTCAGCACACAATCTCCAAATAAAGTAGAAAAATATCAATCTGGAAGTTACATTTGCAGCTTTGAAGCAGTATGCAGTATTTTGTCATTCAGTGCGCATGACCGGGCTCCCACAATTATTCATCTTGCAGTTTCATTTAGAAAATGGAAAATGGACAAACCCGTCTGGACTCCCTCCACATGAACTGGTGTTGAAAGTAGGTTACCCTTGTATTTCATTAAGGAACCTTAATCCGCCTAACGGTATGCGATTATTGATAAAGTCCCTTAAAACTTTCATAATAGGGTGTACAATACTTACCGGATCTGGTACTGGAGAAGGTGTTTTAATTCCCGGATTCCTTTAATACCATCGGATTTACCGTTTCAATTTAAGTGTCTGCAATTTCCGGTAAAACTATATTTGGCTATGATAATAACTCATAGGGTCAAACATTCAACGTTGCAGGCTTAGATTTGAGCGTTGAGTGATTCTCACACGGCCAGTTATATGACGCGCTTTCGAGAATAACCTCTAAAAAAACATATTTGTACTTTCTCATGAAAAATAAGTTTTAATTTTGCGTATAAAGGTATCCTGTAGTACAGAGTAATAATATTATTAATCACTACACACTGCCTCATATTTGTATCTACTTTGTACAAAATTCCTTAGAATTTAATCTACAGGTGATTGAACTGGTCAAACTAAACAACTTTTGTTCTACTAACTTTTGCTCAAACCTTAATTATCGGAAAAAATAATTATAAATTTACGAATTTCAATATATAGTTTATTTACTTTCCTAAAATGCAATCTCTTATTTACATTTTATTCAATATTATTAAAGAAAACTAATTTTGTTATTTAATAAGAAAATGGCAATGAAACTTCCTAAAATTCTGAAGAATTTTAACTTGTCGTCACCATAATACGCGGCGTCTGCTCAATCAGCTAATCAGTAAATTAGTAAATCAGTTGTTTTAGCAAAGATGTCGCGGGTGCAATAAACTGATATAGACTTTGTCGAAATATTGGATTGGAAATCGTATAACTTCACAATAGATCTTTGTTTAGGTTAGAATTCATATAAATAATAACATTGGTTCTTTAATTTTTTACTATTAAGTTTATGTTCAATAACCAAATAAATTTAAAAATATCGGATTATTAATTGCATGGACCTTAACTTCGTTTTTGAATTAATGTTTATCCAATACTTTGCGTCCATGGTCGTCAAAAGATGCCGTCAAATTTTTGTCAGCAAACAGACAACAAACTTAATATAAGAATGGCAAGGTTTAAAATCGCCTGAAATAAATAATCTTTTCTATAAAGCACATTTAAAAAGTAAAATAAAAAAATTTTTCCTTGTGCTTCAGGCAGATCTGAATAATATCGATGATTGATACATCAAAAGCATTCAAGCGAAAATATTTTTTCCTTTTCAAAGAACGTAGATTCACACCTATATTTCCAAATGGGGTAGACAAAGAAGAGCGGGCGGACATGGAGCAGTAATATCCTTAAGCGATGCAGTACCGATATTGCATAGCACTTTGCCTTCTTTTAATTATGGTTACCATTAAAAGAAGAAAAAAGTACTTTGCGGTAATAAAGATAATTTTGCAAAAATTAATTCACTTGTAGCATTGTACTGTAGTTACGATAAAATGATATCGTAAAAAGAAAACAAACAACAAGTGAGAATTTTGTATCGTTCTCAATTCTTGTATTGAAATGAATAAATATAGGTATGTCATTTTTAGCAAAAGTTCTCGATCTAAATTTATTTATCGAAATAATGCTAAATCATATAATTTTGATAGGTTTACGGTTTTTATTGTCACATCACAATACTGTTAATACCAACAGTAGCTATCGATAGTATCGATACAATCGGAATACGACTGATAATGTTATTTATAGTATTGATATAATGATTCATATTGACACTAAAATTAGTAACGATGCTAATACTATCAAGCTATCGTTCTACTTAATACTGTTTAGTTTTTGAACTTATGAGGTTCTTCAATTTTTTTTAGTCTATTGGCAATATTTTTTATTGTTTCTTCCCTCTAAGTTCTTGCTATTTAGGTTTTTGGCCTAACTTTTGTAAATAAAAGTAACTAATGATCAATTTTAAAGTTCGTGATTGATTTATTGCATTTAAATTAATCAATCACGAATCTTAAAAGAGATTTTTAGTTGAAAGTTATTTTAAAAATAGGAAGCTTTCCCTCAGTTTTCTTTCTTCTTTTAATCTTTATAACATTTATCCACGTTTTGAAAATTTTCAATATTTTGTTAAACGATAACGTCGATAGTATTGTAAAAACAATCCAATAGTATCGATACCATTATTTATATCGATTGTATTAATGCAGTTCTTGTTATCAATTTTATCGATTCCTTTGTAAAGGTGGTAATTGAACCGATATATTGACCATAATATGGAGACCTTTGACCCATCGAACTAAAACTATCAATAGAGTATTGACTATCAGGAACACAAAGACAAAGTCGTCCCGAACACCTGCGTTCAAGAATTCAAAAATTATGTCTCTGTTTTACTGATAGTAACGCCGCTCCAAACATTCGTCTTGTTTCCTATAATTTATTTTAACAAGTGTAAGCGCAATTGTGCACATTTACATACATGTCTGGGATCGGCGTAAAGCAAACTTAAATCTACTAGTTATGCGCACAAAATCCAGTTCTGATGCGGTCACAAAGAAAATAATTTAACTTTTATTTTGTCCGTGATTCGTCATCTTTCGTGGTTTATAACAGTTAATCATTTGTGTGAGTTTGACATTCAATTAATATTCAAGTTTCCTCGGTTTTAATAAGTTATAGTGGTTTAAAATGTCTTTCCAGGAACATTGAGTATACGAACATGGTTTTAGCTTATGGGGTGTCGTGGAAACGCATCACAAGTGTATCGTCACAGTGCCACGAATATGGTACCTAACAAGTAAAGTAGATGTATAATGAATTTGGTAAATTTAAGTAAAAATATCCTGAAAATTCTATCCAAACAGTTTGTCTTCATTAAAAGACATTAAGACAAGCACGTCTCTGTGTCGATGTGGACGGCACACAGTTCGATGCGCATTTTGCCAAGCTCGTACGAATATAAAATACCCGCTACGGTAAGTACTTAACAATATATTTCTTTGATGGGTGGCAGACAGCACGCTGGCTGACTGGGTGGGCGGCGCAACAGCTGTAACCAGCTCGTGTTCTTTGAGCACCTATCCGCCCGCCCTGAGCCACCGCGCGGTAGTTCAGAGTGGGCGGATGGGTGCTTAAAGAATACAACTCGAATAATTGATCGCTTTTCGTTACTTATTTTGCCGACAGATGCATGTAATCTGTAAATTAAAATGGTGATGGAATCATTTTTAAAACAATTCGTATACGTAACACTTTGTCGCGGTCTCGTGCGCCATCCTCTCCCTACCTACGGGCGATCGCACGCCATTGCGTAGGGTAACCATAATTG
Organism: Eumeta japonica; assembly: GCA_005406025.1. Taxonomy (NCBI): domain Eukaryota; kingdom Metazoa; phylum Arthropoda; class Insecta; order Lepidoptera; family Psychidae; genus Eumeta; species Eumeta japonica. Next base: position 6,107 of record BGZK01003644.1, read on the forward strand.
TTTTCTTAATAAAAAGACCTTTTGTTTTTTTTTCGAAACTACATGTTATCCTTAAAATTCTCAGAACGAAATTTGTTCAGTTCCCCATGACAATCATCTGTAGATCAAAGTTCATGGAATTTTATATCATTCTGTATATATATGTACAGAATAATATATTATTTTGAATATTATATTATTCACACCGGTGAATATTATGTTATTCTCATTGGTGTGAAAATATATTGAATAATATATTATTTACACCGACAAAGTGGTGGAATACAATCTTCAAATATTTTAACGCACCACTACACTTCACTATACGTGAAGTGGAGATGATTTTTTTCTTTCTAGATTATTCCATGGCATGGGGATATCGTTGGATAGCTCATTAAAAAAATATTTGGGTTTTTTAAAGCAATGTTTCAATTTAGAGATTCATTTGCGAAATATTAAGCTTTGAAATCTTATTATTTGTTAGAATCAAGTGTTTTCCTGCTAGCTAAATGGTTATTCTTGGACACGGAATTTTTTTTACAGTTGAGTGGACTTTACAAGTTAACGAGTAATATCTACCAACCAACTAAATATACTTAGTAAAGCAAAAAGTTTAGCAATCGTGTTAAATTATATAATTATAAAATCATATTATCTATCATCAACACTTGTCTACCCATGGTTATATAGGGGTAACGAGTGCTTACTGAATATACGCCTTAATTTTAAGCTACCATTGTCTTAGTACAAAGACCTACTTTTGACTTTCAATTACGGTATAAAATACTTTTCATTCGTTCTCCTTCTCCAAGAAGTTTCAATTCTTTATACATTTTTCTCAGTGGTCTTCCATAAATTACGAAACTCGGCAAGGAAGGGAGAGACACGGCGGTGTAGCGGGGCGGAGGCGCTTTGCAACTTTACGGTGTAACGCGCGAATTTTAAAAACCCAAAAGGATTTGTGAGAAAGTGAGATTAAGATTTTGTCTTATTAGACGACCTTTCATGACAAAATATTGCCAACGCTGTTGTTAAAGGTAGTACGCGACGTAATATTATGTGTAAACGATCTTCGAATGGTATCTAACTTTTTTTGTGCATAGTTCATAACTATGCTAATTAATGGCTTTTGAAAGTTAAGTTTCTGACTAATTCACTTCAGCAATTATTAGTTGTTCTTGTCTACGACTTATAAACTCTTCCGTGGTAGTTTGATGCGCTTGTAGGAAAGTTAAGAAACTGTAATAAGCTTATTTCATGGTCTAAAAACTTTGAATTAAGTCGACTCGTATCAGCGGACTTTATGTTTCTTAGTACCATTTACAAGGTTTTAAGGCATCTATAATGAATGAAGGGCAAGTTAATTTCTAATATATTGATTCCGAAACGTTTGTTAGCAATGTTTTTAATAAAAGGGAACTGTATAAAATTCAATGTCATTTATGGATGCAATTCATTTTACGCTATCATTTTAAAGTGAAAAACTAAAATACACATGATCACAAGATCTTCCATAGCCCTAGTTTTGTTGCAATAACGTATCTTTTGATTTGTTTGTCGACATTACGTTTGCGTCATTTGCATTAGTTAAGTCATTTAATGACAATATATTTACCACATATCAATCACCAGCATGCCAAACATACATTTATATCTCAACTTTTGACGTCTGGCCGTCCGCCATATTTTTGCTGTTGACGCGAAAGTGTGAAACAAATTTTCATCAACGTTGTTTCCGAACAAAAATTATATTGAAACTTTCTAAATAAGCGTGTATGTCTTTCAAAAGGACGCGAACGCCTTAGAAATTCCTTTTGTGTTGACACCGCGTGTAGATGTAGATGACTCAAAATGTCGTTTGCCGTCTTCACTGGTATGCCAAAATGGAAGAGAGTGAAAAACTGGTATGACAGTGTGGAAAACCTTCATATTTGAAGTTAAAATTCGGCTTTTAAGATATAAAAAAAAATGTGTTGCAGATTATTGGTGAAAATAGCCACATATACACTAAATCGAGAACTAATATATCAAATATGAATGCTTTAATTTTTGGATTTAATAAGATATAGAATTGATATTTACCTTTTGATTAGAAGTAAGTACTATCGTCATTAAGTTTGTTTAGATAATCAACCTTTAAACGTGTAAAATGAGATGGAATATTGTAAGTTTTGAAGTACTCGAAGTTAGAAACGTTAAAGGTCATATCTAATTCGAGTAATTATAATTTTCATTTTCTTGATTTGCTGCTTTACACATGTGGGTAGGCCATGATTAATAAAAATCCAGGCCAGGCCACGCATTTCAGTATGAAAACGTTAAAGGTCATATTCATACTGAAATGCGTGGCCTGCCACATTATTCAACCTAAAGCAGCTAAATCAGAAATGAATAATAATTATCGATAATTATAAAATAAAAAATGAAAATAGTTTCCAAGAACCTATTTAAATATTTTTTAAACAGACTTGAAAAACAAGTAATCAGTTGTTTTTAGAGTCGGTTCCAGGTAAAGATAAATTAGACGCAGTTGTGTTTCTTCTTCTAAGAAGAAGAAGATCTCTTTTTGACTCAATATTTAATGGTTCCTATTCGTATTTATATCATCATCATATATATTAATACGCTAAGGTTAAAATGTTTGCCTCCCTTTTCCGAGAAAACCTCACAATCCCTCCACATAAGTTTTATATTATTGCATAGATATTTGCTTGCTCTACCGGTATCAACAACTAAAAGAATTGTTATTCCTTTTGTTTTTATAAATTAACTAATTATTTAAATTATATGTATGCACCCATCTAAGGACTTAATGTTGAAAAAACGTCAACATGATTAACGGTTGGTAAATTTTTTGTGTTCGCGTATTTCTTCGATCTGTCATCTGAGCTTCATAATAATAAAACAAAAATAAGAACGTTATAAACAGTGTGTAAAATTAGAAACAAATTAAATACCTGCAATAAATTTTGATTCATTAAATTGAATTTGATGATTCATTAACATAATAATTTACAAAAACGATAAAATAAAATGCCTAGGCGATGAAAACTGGAAAATCGAGCAGAAAGACGTCGAAGTAAGTCAAATTGTATCAGATGACTATATATATACCCAAAATATTGTTTATGAAAAAGTTTTGTAATAAAAGGAAATAAAATTAATATTTGCCTTAATTTTGTAAACTGATAATTATATATAATTTGTGTGAATTCTTCGCACAGGGTACGTTTAGTATTATATGTTATATTATATAAACCTCTCTACTACTAGTAGTACAAATACAATGTTTTTCTTATATTTAATTCGTTTTAAGAAAAAACTACTAAAAATACTAAATGAAAAACGAGATGCGCTCATTTCTATGTTTAAGAAATGGTTGTATCTCTGATCTTAAAAAAGACTATGTATTCTAGCAATATCGGACTCGCTATCGCTGGTTTAATTAAAAATCTCGAGTACTATAACTTTCACTACTGAGCGTACGCAAAGTGGCTGAGCCGCGTCGGTCAAGCGCGGAATTGCAGAAGAAAAAAATATTAATAAAAGAAAGGCAGATGTTTCCTAGGCTCAACCAAAGAGGACTTCAAAGAATTCTGTGACGACTACGAAACTGGTGCCATTGAAAAATTAAATCGACCAACAAAAGAAAGTGAGCTTGAGTTTTTCTACAGTGAGCCAAGCAAATTTTTTCTTGGAAAACCATTAACATCGCTGAAGTGACGTAGGAAAACATTTTAAAAGTATTAGAGAAAAAGTTTAGGTGTAAAATAAATTATGCACAGCTTTTTTACAACAACCGATAAGAAGAAGTGGACCTGTCAAAATATTTCTACTAATTGTAAAAACTGGCTACTAAAATTTCGCAGGAAAACACGATAATTGCAGCGTTCTCTACGAGGATTAAATGTAGGCGTCAGTCCTTTATTAGCAGCGCAAACGTATAATTGGCTCGTGGGCCAAAAACTATGCATCGAATTATAAAGAAATGTATTAGGAAAACAGGAAAGCTAACTATAAGTTTATAATGCAATGTGGAAGTAGGAAGCTTCCGAAACAGTACCAATAAGGGTACTGCTAAGGGGGTAGTGCTAGTAGACCATCTACAAGACGGGAAGGCGCTGTCCAAGGAACCCACCCGCCAAACAAGCAGGGGTAGTATTTACGCAAAAGAAATACTGAATCAAGGTTCAGTGCACGCTCTATTGGATTCTGAGGTTTAGGTAAGCTACACTAGCGCAAAATTTATACAAATTAATGAGATTTGTAAACTTTAAACCTCCTGTGTGGTGTTAAAAGGGTAAATGAGTCGATTTTGAAGTTTATCGAATTTAAATTGATATAATTACGTTTGAAGTAAACTAAGTTCAAGCACACGTTTTGTTTTTAAAAATATTTGCTTTTAGATTTGATTTTAGGGACGGATTTTAACGTTTAACGTAACATTTAACGTAAATGCAGATATATTAGAATATATTGAAAAAATATATTTTCAATAAGAAAGACGATCCTTTCTGCACCGTTTTTGTATTTCATACGCCGGAGCACACGGTGGAAAGGTAGCTTCCGCTGTGATGTACTTCAAAGAGTGGATAGATAAGAATGAAGGATATCTATCCGTATGCAACCTAGTCCTTACTTCTGTGCCAGAGAAGCAGTGGAACATAGGTGATTTGAATGTAAATAAAGATTTGTTTGCGTATCAACTAGACAAATTATAAGGAGTTTTGACAGAATACTTTGATCATTTTGCGTTTGAGGATTCCAAGTTAGGCAAATATTCAGGTTAATAGATAAAAACACACGATGACATACCTGTTCATAAGTCACTGTGCAGTGTGTTTGGAGAACGCAAAACTATAGAAAACTATTACAACCAATGATTACAAAGGGGGTTATTATAAGTATTCGAAAAGTCTTAATGCATCATAATTGTAACAGTGAAAAAACAAAATGTTACATGGGGATTTTATGTAGATTTTATAAATTTAAATAAGAAGGTTATTTCAGATTCGTATCCTGTACCTAGAATTGAATATTTAATTATATATTAAAACACAACTAAATATTTCGCTAGTTTAGACTTAGTATCGGGGATTGGCATATAGTAATAGACGAAAATAATAGATTGAAGATCCTGTTTGTAAGTTCTTTGGGATTATTTGAATTTCGCTTTCTTCCTTTCTGGTTAAAGACCCGGAATTAAATATAGTGTACGTAGGAGATGTGTTAACATATGTTGAAAAGTCCGAAATTTTTTGTGATCCTTTGAGGGACGTACTAAATAGGTTTAAAAAGGCGAACCGTCAAAGTGTACCTTTGGCTACAAATCAGTACGTGTCTTGAGATATGAAGTTAGTGAAGAGGGTGTTAAATCTTCCTACACAAAATTAAGTGTAGAGTTAGTATCAGAAACACCATCAAGTTACTTCTACCAACTCTTAGGCAGTCGCTATTACACTGATTTTCTTTTTATTACTCGAAAAGTCTACACTTCTCTTTCTAAACACACGTAGGCTACCTCTCTACTTTTGTTTCGTGAATCGAATAACATTACACTATTTGAAATTTACAAACAAAACTAACGTTTGCACAACCAGTACAGAATACCTTCTGTAGAAACTATTATAATGTACATAAAGTGTCTTATGGCTTAAATAAAATTAGTTATTCTAAAAGTTATTCTTTTTTCTCATACCAAATTTTCTTTGTGTTGGGCCGGATCGAGCCGTTAGCGGGCGTCTCTTGATTTGCACAGTCAATCAAAATTTGATATTTTCCTTAACTTCCGTTATATTTCATCGAAATTCAAACTGAAATTGCTTTTCGTGAAACGAAATGAAAATGTAATTTGTACTAAGGTTGTGTATGTATTTACGAGTGTATATGTGAGTTTCTCTCTCTCTCTCTCATTTTCGATATATATATATATATATATATATGTGTGTGTGTGAATGCGTACGCACGCGCTCGTGTATCTGTCTATAATACAAAGTTTATGTGACATCTATCAATATTCATAAGATTTGATTGTCTCGTTAGTGTCAGTGCCTCTGCGTCTCTCTTCAGATTTCATATTCATGTGATTAATGATTCTGCTTAATCATTTCGTGTTGCAGAGATAGTTAATAACGATACTAGTTCGTAATCGATTTAATGTCGAAGAATGCTTTAGAAATATTTCTTGCAGATCGAGGGCAAAAAATGTTCCCTAATTATTTGATGGAATTTTATGAATATTTTCTGGGACATATAAAAAAAGAACATATACTTCATCTGAAAACTTTAAGCTATTCACAGAACTGTTAAATCATGGCATTTCTTTAAAGTAATGATTATCAAAATAATTATCATTATTTGTTTCGTTGTGTTGTTTTGGGATAGCGTAAGCTAATATAGGTAAATCTTAAATTTACTCTACTTAATCCCTGTAAGACAACTAACACCATAAAAGCCGCCTTCATGACCTATTTTCAAGAAGAATTCTGAGTTTAGAGTGACCTGCAAAAGCGAATTTTAGATAAAGGTCGGTTTAAGAAGAGGCAATGCAATGTCTAGATATAATTAATTATAATAATAAAATGTAAATTTGACAATCATAGTAAGATATGAATTGGTTTGTAGTATATCTAGATTTAAATGTCAGCATCCATAACGGAGAAGTATGTGTGCTATTGTTATTACACACGTAATTCTTATAATTTCTTTAAAGAAAAAAAGTTCAAAAAGTGTAAGAAACTTTTCCACGGCCTCTTTTCAAACTCGCTTTTAACATTACATGTTAATTATGAAATCCAAATTTACTTCAGATGTGACTTTTTTTTTAAAGTTAGTTTAAGAAGAGATCCTTAATTTTATATGCAGGGGCGAGTTTCAAATTTTGTTGTAACTAAAAATTCTTAATTAGCGAGACCAACTTTGGTAAGATATTCATTACTTAATTATATTTTTGTAGAGGCGCACACTTATTTTTTTTGTTTTATTTTTGTTCTCTTTTAACAAACTCAGAAACATTTTTGTAATTAAGTACTATAGCTTTATAATAGTTAAACCATCTATTAGAAAGTTAAAGTTCTAAAATATAATGAGAATCAAGGTTTTTGATTGCTTCATTAATTATTATTCTTCGAACGACAGTGTCACAACATGGCAAATGTAATGTTAATAAGTGTGGGAACGGAGTTTGAGTATAAACACTGGAATATAACCGTATATTTTAGCTTCCTCAAAAATCTCATACGTTACACACTAGGATCCTGCATTCGTTGACATTCTCCCAGTTTTTTCTGTAATCAACCTACCGCTGTCACTTTAAATCATATTAAATTATATTCGTGCAGAAACCTGTCATACTTTATATTTTTGATCTTTGTTTAGTACTTCCATACCACATTAAATATAGTTGTACATAACACTATTTTTATTTTGAAGAGCAATCACGTCTTACCCATACGGTATAAGCTATTAATTTATGTGGTGTATTATATACTACGTAAGTTCGTCACTAATTCGAAATATCTTCTCAAAAAACGGTATTATTTAGTCACTAAAGTAGATTTATAAATAAACACTTGTAACCTTAACAAGAAAAAATCCAAGAATTGTATAAGCTTGTTCGAGCTTATGAGTTGTTATCGGGTTATATAAAAGAAATTGCACTTTGAACAATGTACTTTTGATTATTGCAAACAATATTTTATAAGTGGTGGTTTACATGGCATCACAAATAATGTTATAACATGTGGACTTCAAAGGTGACTTTTTTGTTTGCCTCCATGAACCTGTTCATTGACTTCACGGTTTAATCGCAAATAATGTCCAAAACAGGAGCCCATATGACGTGTGTTAATGATTGATAACATGATTTTACATGGTTCATGACTTATATTTGCTATCTATTTTATAAAACTAACGATGTCATCTAACGTTTCAAAAGGATTTGTCCGAAAGGTTGCTTTTTACTTCTTCAAGTACACTTTGTTTACTTGGAGAAGTAAAAAATAAACTATTACTCCATAACTTGTAAAACCTATCCAACTGTGATAGTTATACTTTTAATTTCAAAATAGTTTTCACAGACCCACAATTAGTTAAACTCATTTCCACTTTGTGTGTAGAGTTACCCTAAAAGAGTTTTTTTTTTTAAGATTTTACTCTTCTACTTCGTCGGCGTGATTAATGCGTATACCCATGTCAAATTACAGCTTCTAATGCTGAGAGTCTTTGGGTTAAACTGTGGGCAGACATAGGGACGAACGGACACAACGAAACTATAAGGGTTCTTTGTTGAATCCTAAAACGGGACTATAACTGTTACGAATTACTTCCGCTATAGTCGAAACATTAAGCTGCTCTTTAGCAAAAAATTAAAAAAAATGTATCTGAAAAAGTTATACTTTTAAATATAATTTTTATTATAGATTTGCTATATCTAACGTCCCTTGATCTCGTCACCTTACTTTAAATTGAACTCTGAATACAAAGGTTACTTAGAATTAAGCACTAACGAGTATAGTAAAAATTAAAACTCTTAGCAAAATATAAGATGTTGTAATTGTAGCACTTAAATATATTTATGTAATATGTGCAGATTCTTTCGCACCTGGTGCCGTATCTCATATTTCACATGTTAAACGTGTCAAGAAATTCAGAAGAGGAAACGTAAGTCGGCTATCAAATATCCGACGGGTTATGGCAGACGGCCGTCGGCGGCGCTGGCGGTATGCCAATCCTGTTAGCTTTAGTTGGTATTTTGCCAATTTGTCGCAGCCCTTTATTTGATTAGCGATCCATCTCGACTGTCGAGAGCCCGATTGGATTTTCGTCAGTCGTGATTGAATCCCGTCGAGTGATCGATGCCTTGTTTTATTTAACATTTTCGCTCTGGCCTGTAGTGAGAGATGTGATTTTGATTATACGTTTACTTGTGTTTTGGTGCTCTTGTATTAAAACTTGTATTATGTTCGATGTTGTTGTTTTCTGTGAAAAACTTATATATTTGATTAAGCACGCATTTTCGCAACTATATACCTTTCCCAACCATTTATAAAGGCATAATATGGAGGGCTATTTGATGTATGTTTCGTGTTGATTGGTTTAACGTGCAATAGGTATAATATTAAAACGCATATCGCATATTATAATATTAAAGGTATATAGTATGCAATAAATACACATGCAGAGTGGAATAGTGTCAACAAATTTTAGGGAAATTATTAGCATAAAATATGTAATACATTTTGCACTGTCAAATAATCGCATAAACTAGATTAAAAATTTTAAATCAAGAATCTGGAAGTGCGTGACGCGGACGCTGCGGCGACTGGCCATTTTTTTCCTCAATCTCATCTCAACCCCTATTACGTTTCGCTGTGGGATGCGGGTCACCTCTAGAGGAATATATAGGGGCGTCGTCTTCACACTTAAGCCAGTACGGAGTAGAAAGCTGGGCATTTTTGTTCTTCTAACGAATGAAATACGGAAGCAGTTCCGTATTATTTTTATAGAGAACTGCTTTCAATGATTCGATTTTGAAGAACGAAATGAAAATCGATTTATAACACGCCCACTGTTAACAGCGTATTGCTTGTTATATAAAGTAGTTAAATCAAAAGTAGCACATACGAACATACTTGTTTGGCTAATACAGGGTTTAGATCTTCAAAATTTTTATAAAGAAATTGCCACATCGCGCAAACGATAGAGTTATAGCGTTGTGTTATATGCAGGTTTTTAAAAAGTGAAATTTGGAACAATATTTATTTTAACATTTCAATTCGTTTACGGCTTACAATTTCGAACAATATTTTTTTTGCAGAATAAATAGATAAAATAACTATAAATAAAAGCTTTGCGTTTGTGTTGGGAAATTTTCCTTATTTAATATCTTTTGATGAATGTTTTACGTTTATGACGTCAAATAATTGAAGAATCTATTGTTTAAGATGCTTTGTAGAAATTCTGGAGTCACAGGTAAGCGACTTAAAGGAAGAATCACATGTCAAGCCAAAAAGAGTGAAAATATTGTATCGTATTGATTCGCTTACCGTTTGCCTACTGCTTTACCTATTTCAAAAAAACGAACTTGGATGAAAAATTGAATAGTTAAAACCATAGTGAACGAGCTTTAGCTATTCAACAGTAGTTGAATATGTTGTGTAACATTTCACATCCTACTTTGGTAATAAGCAACATTCACATTAAATTGTAAAAAATAGGATTCATATATTGTTTGAAATGTTTTCATTACAAAGAATATTTATTTAATGAAAATTTTATTTTATTTAATTAAAACTAACTAGTTATAATGCATTTTTTTCCTGACGACAGCTATTTTTTTCACTTTGGGGGTGAGCGGAGATTGTCTCCGCTCCGCTAGATCCCTTAAAATCTTTTATCTGCAGGATATGGGCGGATCTGCAGGCAATAGATAATTAACTACACAGTATGTAAATGAACAGCACCGCGTCACTTGTCTCCGTCCTGTTATCAATTTGGGTTTCTCTGTCAGCTCCGATCTCGGTTGCGCTTTTCCAATAGCAGTCTTGATGCCAATTTTGATCCTTTTTGGCCATGGATGTTAGTCATAACAGATAACTATTTTTAACGGTATTTATACATTTTTTAGATAAAAGGCAAACTTGTTATGCAAAATGATATACCTTATTTTATTGTATTAATATTATATTCTGTTTGAGACTCGAATGGTCAAAGTCTCAATTACAATCCGTCCGGCCGTTAGCTTATGCCAAACACCCATACCGATATACTTTGACATTTTCTGTATTACGAACAACCTATAACCATCTACAGACGACTTCGTGTCGTTTGTTCTTTGTTCCATGCCGATACGTTCAGTAGTTTCCTAGATCTTATGGAATGAAAGGAAAAACATTTTCATTGTATATTATTATAGTTAGATTTATAATCAAACTACTAAATATAGTTATTCAAAAGATTGACGTAAAGATATATGTATAAATTAAAAAGCGTTTTGTTTGTGAACCGATTGGGATGAAATAAATACTAAATGTTACGGGAAGCTTGCCACAATACATTAGTCGACTAAGTCAAATCGACCAAGACCTTTCTGAGATTAGCGTCTACAAACGCTCAGACAAACAGAGAAAATTTTTAAATACTACTCTTTTTCCTCGATAATATACGTACAACGCTTGAAAATTGTTTTTGAAGAAGTATTTGATGAAAAACACACGGCTCGCTTACGATTCAACTATATGCTTTGCGTAAATTAAAATTAAGCGATGACCGATTTCACTCCTATCGCTCTCACTATTTCAAATCGAATCTTACGCCCTAATTGAATTTTATTCTAATTTTTCAAAGGCGTCAGAAAATATTCGAAACCATAAAGCAATGACACAATTGTGGGTTATAGCAAGAATTTCTCTACTTTGTTTAAATGTAAAAGAAAGATACCAGTCAAATTACCGCTCGGCTGGATTGTAAGGGCATGAAGATCGATTCTATTTCCGTATTGTCTACTTCATTAATAGTTAACGAATAACGATTAGACTAATAAGTTAGGTATTATAAAAGTTTAACAACTTGTGGTGGAATTTTGGAAACTAGATTCACTCGATTCCAGTACAAAAATATAAATGTATCAAAGAGTCCTTTACAGTATCTAATTTAGGCTAATATCGCGAATACACTGCTTTATGTGTATTTGTTATATTCTTAATAGCATTCCTGGCGCCTGGCGGCTTTTAGCCTTAAGTAATACACTTTTTTCTTAGGTTTTCTTAATTTTCTGCATAAGATTGTTGCAGAAGTTACTGTAACGTCTGTAAGTACGTTTATCTATTAAACCGTGAACTCTATTAATGGGATCATATTATCAAACAAAAAAGCCATCTTTTAGTACAGCATAATGTGACGAGCAACTACGAAACCTTACATCGCGCATCGCCCAATTTACACTTGGCCAGTTTTTTATCTAACATTTAATCAAAATTATAATATCGGATTGAACTCTTGTCAATGATTATGCCTTGTCAATGATCTTGTTAATGAAAATATAAATCATTGCATAACTTGAAACCTAAAATTTATATTTCTAACATAGGAGTGTATCGCACTAAGTGATGCAATTAAGTGGCCACTGCAGCAGCTTTGGCGTCGGGTTGGAAAAACCCCAAAACACTGATTTTCAATCAGAAGCAACATCAACCCAAGGACGCCATACTGAGGTGGTAGTTATTTGCTATACTACCACCTAAAAACAGCATTTTATTGAACAAATTAAGGCAAATGGCATGAACAGAAACTTATGGATGCTGTAGTTTTAATCTTTCAGCTTTCGTTTAAAAGTTTTCTACTCATCGCAGAACTTACAAACAGAGAAAGATCATTCCAACATTTCGACGTTGTAAACCTGAAACTACTACGAAACGCTGTGGTTCGGTGCAACGGTATAATAGCTTTGACCTTGTACTTGTATTTATCAAATGATCAGTGTGTTTTGTCGAATAAGTAACTCAGTTTTTCTACTGAATAATACCAAACAACATCACATCAAGATATAATTGCTCACACATTTGCGTTTTTAATGTGCTTGTTTTATATAAATATGACGTGATACGAGAATAGGAAGAATCGGAATCAAAACGAGTATATACATGCGTTTTAGATACATTGTATCAATCTTTATGAACGACTATGGATACAATTCCCATAGACAATGCCACAATAATAAAATTTTAAAAGTATGAGTGAATTGCAGACAGTATAAGCGTATCAAACGTTGCTGTTTTGATACATAGCTCCAGGAGGTCTGATTTTAATTTTTTTCTTATTATTTCCTCCTAAGAAAATAATAGATAGTTCGATCAGTTCCCGATAATCGTCACGTACAATGTTTTTTCGCAATTCTGGAATTATAATATGTCAACAATTCTTCTATTGTTGTATTACAAAAATGTTGTGTGACGATATCGGTGTACGATTCAATAGCAGTAGGATTAATAGTTTTCCAGTTGTCTGTATACTTTATGAACATTGAGATATCAGGGCTACTTGTGACTTGGTGGATTTTTGTTTCGAACACACAATTAAAAACCGGTTCTTAAACGTGATGGCGGCAAGCAAAGAGCAGTAATTCCCTTTCAATCGCTCTGTATTAGGCGCAGTTGTGTCACAGCACATTATTTGTTCTTTGTTATCAAGGTTCCAGCCATAAAGTGCGTTTAACACAGTTTTAGCTTGATACTGGTCGGAAGAGCTATCCAGTTTGGGTATAGCCAGAAGTAGTTCATTTTGTCCAAATTAAATTAGAATGGACAGGTGTTATTCTTTAGAACTTCTCATGTCCAGACCAGGTAACATTTTTCCATCTCAGTGAACGGTAACCATTTCCGGCATACTATTCTAAAATCTACTTTTATATATTCCGCTCTATCTTTTCTACTCTGTGTCCGAATGCGTTGAATAGACGATTTGTGTGTCTGGAAATCATCACAGCTAAGATCTAGTGATTTTACTACAGCTAAAGTATATAGACAGAATCCCTTATGTTTAATTGACATCTATCTAAAGCTGCAACTAACTTAGGTGCGATGAAGTATTTCTTTCCTCTTTTTGTACGAGTAGTAGGTTCATAACTTACAGTTTGAGAGGTGGATGGCAAAGGTTCCTTAAGGCTTTCATCAGACCTGATAGGTTGATCGCCTTGTCCTTGCACTTGTATAAAATCTGTAGAAAATGATGATGATAAACTCCCGTAACACATTTCATGTCTTTTTTTCTCTATTCTTTTAATTTTCTCTGTCTAGTCCTTTCTTCTTTTTTGGTAACTTTTTGTCTACACCTACTAAACATGCTAGAAGCTCTGGTTCTCTTTGTTTTGAAACAATATTTTGTCTTCTTCTATTCTCATCCACTCCAAAGCATCAGCGTGTGCTATATCAAATAAATTACCTAAATTATTTTTAAAGTCTTCCTCACGGTGCTTGTAAAAATCTTGTATTTTTTGTAATTTTTTTGCAATTCTCTCCAAGCATGGTGAAAATTCACAGGTTTTTTACACAGTTATTATTTTGGTAGGGATCCTAGCTTTTTCTAAAATATAATACAAATAACTAGATTTGCGCTTTCTCTAACAGTCAATTTAACTTCGCGAATGTTATAAAAAAGTACTGCGTGAAGTTGACGGTTAGACGGTTACTTCACGCCTATTATTTGATAATTTACGTCATTAACTAAGGAAATACTTTTTTATTGCTTCTTAATTTCACTGTGATCTTTTTAACGTTAAAACAATATGTCTTAATCACGAGAATAACTGAGAACAAATCACAAATATCTCAAGTACATGCCACTACTCGCGCAACTTGTATAGTCACAATTCGATGCAAATCGGTACGGGCTGTCATAATTCAAATAAGTTAAAAATCAATTCTCGAGTATTTTAGAAGCAAATGAATAAAAGTAAGACCTACCTGTGCGTTAGAAAAGAACAACTTTGAAAAATAAGGGACACCCTAATGCGAGACGTACCTAAATGTACGGGATATTTGTGGCAATTTACAGCCGAAATAAATTATGTTATTTCAATGATTTCGATCTTTTTGAATTTGTCCTGTTAATGTTATTAATGTAAAAGTGTGACTAAATTCTTCGACGCCTAAAATGGGAATAAAATTTTGAGGTATGTTTTTGTTTTATTACAACTCTCTAGTTTGATGTTTCTTTTTACACCAATAATTTAATAACAGAAAGTCCATATGCTACTTTGTCAGTTTGGGTGTCTGTTAGTCTGCATCTACTTTTATAATTTTAAACAATTTTACCGAGCTTGATGAAAATTTGTTATTAGTCAAAACATGTGATTGCGCAAATGATAAAATAATGTCTGTCTATCTGTACGTATGCATATATGTTCTTTTAGAACATAAGTACCGTTTCACCGATCGTTATGAAATTTGGTTTTCAAGTAGAATATGTGATTGTGTAAATAATAAGCTTTATACACCGTATAAAAAATCAAACGTTATTTTTAATTTATTTACTAGCTATATCCATTTGTTTTTATATAGTTGTGAGTGTGCGTGTGTGTGTGCGTATTTAATTTTTTTTGGAGTTAAAGGGGGATTGAATTATGTATGAAACTTTTAAACTTTTTATGGAACGAAGTATAACTTAGAAAAGTGGTGAGATGCGATTTTCACAATTATATGGGGGAAATTGGATTACGTAATTTATAATAGAGTTATGTATATTGTTGGGTTTTTTTCCGTTCTTAAGCCATTCAACCAATTTTTATGAAACCGGAGATACGTTATACTTGCAAATGGAATAAGGAAATTGCTAACTTCAAATCCAAAATATCTTTATTTCACAGGTTATAAAATAATACTTGAAATATGTCATGCTTTTTTGAATTATCGAATAACTTCCATAAAATTTCCGAACTTTACGGCCCTATCAGAGGCAGTTTTCCGTCAAGAAGAACGAGTAAGAAGCTTAAAGGTAGTTCTTTTGTAATTTCATCACGAATAGCCAAAACAAATACAAAACCATCAATGAACAGAAACAGCCCGGTAATAAGTCGAGCTGTTTATGCCCATAAATATTTGTCTACAAATGTTCGGACATTGTGTAATGCCCTTTTACTGAGTGAATGTTTAAATATACTCTTAAATTTATATAAGGGTAAATATTAAATATT
>BGZK01003645.1:0-21721 GCA_005406025.1 Eumeta japonica
TCTTACCTGGCAGTTCCTTTCTAAATTTTCATATTTTGTGTGTATTCATTAAGTTAGAGCTTTAATTTGTGAATTTTACTTTTTCTGTGTTCCAGTCAATGATCAAGATACAATTTCTCTATCATTTTTTCAGTTTCACGGCTCTGGCGCAAATATGTCAATATTGTGGTCATTCCGAAATAATAATTCATTTTTGACAATTTCATAGTGATTAGACGTGGTTTCCCTTTAACCATTGCTCAAGATTCATCGTTAACGACCAGAGCTCTCGCCTTTCGGCGTGGTGCATTGGCATGTCTAAACTTACACTAACAATTAAACCAAAATAACAGTCCGTATGTTAATCGTAGTCTCACCTAATGCAGCTTTAATATTGCAGGCGGTCATTTAAGCCACGTCATTATTTCACAGTTACGTAACCTTGTTCTAGAACTACTCAAATTCTATCAATCTCTATGTTCACTATAAGCCGAAGTCGGGCATCGTCATAATTTTAATATTTAATTTAAAATAAATATTTCCTTTCCGGTCTTAAAATAGTGCCAGGAATGTTAACTCAAAGCGGCCAATACATTAAAGCCAAATTGTAATGTGAATTTATATATGTAATAAATAGAAAACCAGAATAAAATAGCAACGTGCCGAAATTATACATCTCTACTGTGACCCATACCAATCTTTTTGTGTATATTATATTAATAACACTGCAAAATAAATATAATATAATTACCATTTCAAACGCGTTGTTATTAGTCGAAGGCATACCGGTCTTCGCTTAAACAATAGCTTAGAACTTTTATATTTTTCGAAGAAAATGTTGTTCATTTTAGGAATTTTTGTGTAGTGTTTTCTCATTTCCAATTAATTTATAATTTGTTATTAAATTATGTATTATGTTGCGTTATTTCTGATACGACAATTTATTTTGTATTAAAAAAATATTTTCATCCAAACAAGCTGAGTGGACTTTCAACGACGGAGTATGATTCTACTTGCAATAAACTTAAATTATTGACTTTTTTCAGTTTTAACAACTTCGTAGTAATCGACTCGTCAAATCATATTAATATTCATCAATTACTTAGTCAAAGTGGATTGCCACAAAGTTCCCAAAGATAAAATATTTTAATTAACGACTAATAATTCTATTTAACTAACAAAAAGTTATTTTTAATATCACGTTAAAATTGAGTAAGGCTAATTTTATGATTCATTGAATGTAAAAGAAAGGTCAGATTAAAAAAAAAATAGCAAGTGTATGTGTATAAATAAATAATTTTTTTTTTAGTTTACTACGTAAAAGTCGAAAATGTCTCTATTTATGTAAATGGTTATTAATAATTTTTCAAACTATTTTTATAAATATGGAGCGATTCCCATTTTCGTTTTTGAAGAATTTGATACTCGTAATGAAACTGACATCATGAAAAATGTTTGGATCACCACAGAAATGTTTTGCTCTACTATTGGGAATCGTACGCGTATTATTTATTGTACGACTCTTAAAACAATTTAGGATTCTGCATCTAGCCATTATACGTTTCTGCGACAACTTTTTTTCATTTGTAACATCGACAATTTCCGCTAAATCTCATTAGGTCCGCCCTTGGAAAACTTCCAATATTGTAATATCCGAAGAAAAGACACGGAGCACGCCGGCCAGAACATTATAAATCAAGTTGAAATCGTAAATTTTGCGTCGCGTCAAGCCACTTTTTATTCGATAAAATGTAATTATTTTTGAGGACAAAAGGCAATTTTTGCGATTCCGAAGATCGGCGGAGGCGATTAAAAAGGGTCGCCGCTCCTAATGCGCGGGCGGCGCCGCGCCGCGATATCCGGATATTTTATATTCCACAGATTTATTGCCGGGCTGAAAATTATATCATCGCTTTTCACGCCACATCCCGAAGTTACGCGAGGATATCCCCGAGTTACGACACAGCCGTAGACTCGCTCTGCTTCGGAAAAATGTACGAAGGCGATTTTTTAGCATTCGTCAATTTATAAGCTTGCGCCCGATCGGAAGGCTCCGGAAAAGTCCACTGTTTGGTGCAGCTTCGTCCGCCCGTCTGTCAGGGGTTACTACCGGCGGTAACAAAACAACGCGGGATTGGAAATTCTTATGCAATATTGTTAACTCGAAAAGAAAATTGAAATTAAGGTTTTAAATAGCTTAGGTGGCGTCCGTACCAAAATGAAACGAAAATTAATATTTTGCTAATACTTAAATCGTTGAATATAACTTCAACTATTCATCAGATAACTAAAAATAATTGTCGTATTTTTTAAATATTGTAACTATCAATTCAGAAGTATAAGGTTAAGTCGTCCAAACCACTATTGTTGCCATTATAAACTTAACACTCGCTTATATATATTTTTATATTTTCACATTCCGTATTTATTTATTTATTACTTTGCACCAAATCGAAAGCATTATTCAATTTTCATTTTATCATCTCGCCCTCATAAATTATTTTCTTGTATCAGCTTTTTCCCGCGGTCGGAGAATAATGTCTCTTTGGAATTTCGCTCGGTGTTACATAAACATGTTTTTCGAACGTGTTTCGACCTGGAAACACGCAGGGCGCCTCTGTCCGCCGCACCCACGGCGGGTAACGCCGCGACGGGCGTTCATCGGCACAGCGCACGCCGCCTTCAGCGCGCTAACTCTATTTAATCCTGTTTGATTTATTCCCGTGGGCTCAGACGGGACGAGTGATCGCTTCCAATGCATTAACACTGATGAATGTATTTTGCATCGGTATTCGGGGCTTATCTAACTTAAAACTTTCAATGCAGATTTAATGTTTGCTTTCTTTGTCGGTGTTGGGGTGGAAATCTTCTTAGAAACATTGTCTGTGTATAACCAGTCAGTTATAGGATTGTTTGATATTAAATAAAAATAATACAAAACACTAATTCTAAACAAAGCAAACATATTTTTGTATTCATACTTATATTAAGTGTATACTAGCTGGCCCGGCAGCCGTTCTTCTACAATTTCTTGTGGGTAGCTTGCCCGTATAGTTAATGTCCGCAACTACTCCAGCATGCACGTAAAATGATTTTTTTTTCTGTTGTATCGATCGATGTCAATTTCAATCCCGGTTTCGCTTGCGATTCCGATTCCTGTCACACTTCTCATTCTGAACCCGTCCCCACACAAATTTTGATTCTTCCATTCTCAATTTCGGTCTCGGTCCCACTTTTGATTCTGATCCTAGTTTTGTTCTCGATTCTGTTCTTTGTCCCGCTTTCGATTCCGATTCCGCTATCGATCTCAATTCCAATTTGAACGAAGCTGTGGGTTAGTAACAAAATAAAATATGGGAATATCACTTGAGGAGTTGAACAGTTTTTATTATATTCTTAGGGAACTAAAATGTCTAAACTTTTCTTTTATTTTACTTTTAGTAGATATACTCGTATCTAATACACCTGTTATTACAAATTTTGAAGTACTTCGGCTTATTTTAGTAGATTATAGTAGTAGTAGAATATTTTGCAGATAACTAATGCGAGTGAGAATCAAAGCTATATCTACACTTTGAACCTACATAGCAAACTTTTTGTATGAAATTCCATCAAAAAAGACATTATTTTTAAAATCTTCAAGATACTTCAACGTTTAATGATATTAAAAACCTGATGTTTTGCCATAAATAAGAGCTAGGAAATAGTTTCCGCGATGACTTACGATTTCAACTCGATCACAATGCTAATGACCGCGGCAACGACAGTGACATAAAAACCGATGGCATCGGAGTATATCCACATAAGGGTGTTATTTTGATCTTACATGTACGAAACCCTGATAAACAGACGTGAATAAACATTATAATATATATTCCTAAAAATAAACGAAATTAATAGCATGCTATACAAGTTTGAAAGATCCAATTTTGTCATTTATTTTTTATTTTCGTTCTATATCTTTATATGAATTTTAATACTCTGCTTTATGATTTCTATATGTTTTATAATTTGAGTATCGGTAAAATTGACGTCTATTTTACCCTTTATGTTACCTGAGTCATATTAATTACTTCATAACTATCATTTAAGACACTTTTTTTTTGTGTTAGGTACTTGCGCCCGCAGCTCCGTCCGTGTAAGCGGATAATGAATATTCCTTCTTTTTCTATTTAGACCGATCGCGTTGTCGACCGTGAATCTGATCTTCTGAATCTCGATTTCCATTCCGATTCTACTGTCGATTTCTATACCGGTCTCGATCTAGAAACCCGACTCGTTCGATCTCAATTCTACCGTCAAATCGCTGGCAACAAAGTTATCCCAAAATAAATGTATGCTTTTACACCGAGAACGCAAGTACTACCGTTAAATTATTTCTCTTTTGTAAAACTATCTCGTTCTCGATCTTGATCCCGATCCCGGGCCGATGTCGATCTTGGTTTTTTTTCTTGGCTGTTTCTGTTGACCAGTCGGCATTAAAAAGTAAAGGATTCGTTCTAGATTCACGCGAGAAAAAAATCCTCGGAGATAATTTGATAGGTATTACACACTGAAAAAAAATCGTGTAAATCGGATCGCTGATTGTCGAGTTACAAGCGCATGTCGTGATTGCAGCTAATATTAAGGATTAACATCGTATCCATTTTTATCGAAAAACACTAAAAACTTCCAAAAAAGACTGAATTGTAGAGAGTGTTACAATCATATAAGCTTACATTACTATTTGCGTAAAAAATACAGAAACTGGATACTAAATTCACTACAACTCGTAGAAACCACCCTATGTAATTGTCACAAAAAGTTACTTATTGATTAGATATTTTATTATAGTTTTTAATATCAAAATTAAGCCATATGAATTCACAGTACTAAAGGAACTTATTATATACTAAAGCGTTATATATTAACTAATCGAACTTTGCAAATGAATTAAAGGGAGACAAATACAGTCATTGATAACACCAATTTTACTGCACCGCACAAATCAGAAAGGAACCTTCATAGTAGTAATAAGTCAATGATACGTTAGGGCCGTTATTCGTCTATCATGACCTATTTTCTGTATACTTGATAATTTTAATTATGACTACTTAAAATTTGACATGATTATAAAATTATTCTACTCATGGTGAAAATTTTTATGTTTGTTATACCATGAAATATTTCATAAAGTCCAAAAAATATTTTTAATTTATCTATATCGCTTTAGTTGAAGCTTTTTTTTTAACTTCCTGATAATACAGTTATACGATTTGATAAAATTAGAGAACTTGTTGCTTTTGTCCAAATTCCAAAGTCAAATCATGAATATATTTTTCATTCATTTGGATTAAATCTAAACTAATTTAACATAAATGGCACTGAACAAAATTGAAGATGACAGCCGCTTATCGCCATATTTGGTGTAAGCATAAACCAAAACCTACGGAATTGGGTCTTGTTAATTAGATTTTATTAAATAATATTTTTAAATATTACTTCTCAGCTCACCCTCGGCGCAAGAGTCGGGATGACGCTTGGTCTTTTACCTCGCTCTTGCCGCGCGCCTAGTGCTACTACCGTTCACAAGACAAATCAAAATCCACATCCAACATTTGACTCGGCGAATCAAATCGCGCAAGTCCATATTTCGGGCGCCGACCGTAATTAGTCGGTAACGACTCGGGAAATGTCGGCATACCAATCGGCCGGCCGGCTCGGCGGCGGCCGGCGGTCGCGTGTAATCAGCGGAGCGTCGAATTAATCGACATTATTGATTCTGCGTTAATTGAGCCGCCGCGACCTGCGCGCCGATATCGGAACTTTTGGGATAATCAAAGAGAGCGTGCAGCTACTGATACTGTGATTGTCGGGAGCGGGTGTCGTGAAACCCGGTAATTTTCCGTCTGTTAGTCGTTTTAGCGATTTCACGGGTCGCTTTTAGGTTTGAAGTCGAACAAATAAGAAAGATCTATAGTCAATAAGATGTAGATGTTAATAATAACTAATAAAATAGGTAACCGTATATCACGAAGTATTAATACATATGTAGTAATAGAAAGAGTTTCGAAAATACGAAATGCAATAATAGGTAATAATGAAATAAAGGTAAAATAAGAGAAGAATCTAAATCCACAGCCGGTCGAAAAGTCATCGAATTATTTCTTATAAGTGGAGAAACGAGTTGTGAAAAGCGTAATAGACTTTATAAAGGCCTATTATAATTTGTAATTACTTATTTAAAGCCATTTAACAGACTAGCGGTCGTCGTTCTCGAGGCCGGTCACAATGGATTGACCGTCAAAACTCTGCGAGTGCGCGAACTCATAAAAATGACTGAAGCGAGACCCGCTTCGGCTCACATAACTCCGCATCCGCCATAAAAGAGTTCCCAAACTCGGGGGCCGAGAGGAAAAAAATAAATAATTTCCGCTCGTTGGAGTAACGGAAGGCGTTTCATCTATCCGCTGGCGTCGCAATATCCATCACGCGGATTATTTGCATAGAGGGTGATAAATTTGCAGAAGAAATCTCATATGGAGGAGGCGATATTGGGCCCGAAGTGCGCGATGTATCATCGCGGATTCATTTGCTGACTTATTTCCCTACTTTCAGCAGAATCGCTTAACATTATGAATTGAGATTCCTAGAATCGGCCCGTGGCACTTTCCGGCGACATAAATGGTATGATTTTAATACGGCATTCGGCGTGGCTTTCTTAAGCGTCAGTGAAAACGAACTGAGATTTTCTATCTCTTCAACTTGCTCCTGATAAGTAGTTCATCGCTATAGAGTTTAGAAAACTGTACTCGCTAGGGATTGTAGTGCATTATTTTATGAGAAGACTTTGTTATAACAACCGCTAAAGACATTGTAGGGAATTTCATTCAAAAGCTTCTACTACATTTGCTAGCGAGTGGAACTTCATAAACTCTTCAAGTTCATAATGCAAACAATTAATGGAATAATGATATACGAATGTCGTATCATCAAACTTTTTAAGAATTTATTTGCATCTGATTAATTTAATATGTTATTTACATATTTGTAATAGTATTAAAAAATATTAATCAACTTGTAAGTGACAAATAGACAGTTTTCAAATGCGCATGCTTTAATTTTATATTCTTACAAATATGTTTTATTAAATAAAAATAATAGTTAACCATTTTAATATTTAATGCAAAGCTACCACTTTTCATTAAAAAAAATTACCAAGTTTATGAACTAATTAATATATATACAAACAAAAATAATAGATGGTAGTCTTTAAAATACACTAAATTTAATTTCTTATCAATTATTCCGACTCTTCCGAGTTGGTATCTTTATTGTTTCTTACTCTGTATTTTGTTAGTGTTATACTAAACTAAATTATACCTATTTTTCAAAAAATGGCGCTCTAAACTCTAAATTAATTGAACGGAGATACCAAAATATTACGCAATATACATTTCAGCTGTACACATGAATGATCAATTATCAAAACAATAATCAAAGAGATGATCACGAAGTATAGCATTGTTATCATCGGAATCACTGTAAACGATAAACTGTCATCAAAAATTCATCACAGCAATATGCAAAAACGGCAATTTAGTGAAATTGCCGTTATGCACATTGTTGTGATGATTTTGCTAGTGAAAATGCTATGTTTGAATGCCTAGTGAGACAGCCGCCGAAATTCATTATACGTTCAAAGTCAAACAGCATTTTTGGCATTACTTTTAACTATATTCATTTGAGTGATTCGAATAAATATTTACGTGGTTTATAGTAGTCGCAAATTAATCAATCTAAATGATACATTTCTTCAGTTTCAGGTGAGTCTCTTGCCTCTTGGCCATGGACTCGTCTAAGGTACTACAATCAAATAATAGGAATGGTTGTTGTTTAACTTGATTTCGATAATTATTTTTCAGTTATCGATTGGCTGGAGTATCGAATCGATCGTTGTGAGTAATCGATCCGTCGTTTGAGAAAAATTTTCTTTATGGTACGGGCCAGTGCAGCCTTCAATTCCTTCTGATCTACGATCTGTCCATCAAAATTGTTTAATTCCTTTTTTTTCTTTAATTTCTCTTTTTCGGTGTGTTTCGTTTTTATTATATTTGTTTGAAACGTTTCTCATATGATTACCAGAGAAGTCTCGTCATTCTAATGAATCCTTATCTTGTGTAAACTTTTTACTGTATTCTTTGCTATACCTGTAATTTTAATTTATCTTTTTTTATTATGGCTGTATGTCGTACGTTGCCTAAATGTTCGCTTCCTGTCTTTCAGCTTGCATTTTTTTTTATGTTGACCCCTTTTTCATGGAGTTCTGTTTTTTTTTTGCATCTACATGTTTGTTGTTGTGTATCTTTGGCCTGGATAAATGTTCACTATATAATATTGCATTTTCTTAATTACTCTTATTACACAATCGACAGTCACATAAAAATTTGTAATCAATACCCATTTTCTCGAGTACGCTATATTTTTAATACTCATCACGTGCTGTAAAATATTTTCATTCTGCGGATTCAAATTATCTGAATCTGCAAAAGAACACATTTACTTAAAGAGTATTCAAATATGTAGATCAAAGACATTAATAGCTACGTTAAGAATGAATATGATGGTACTTTAAATTACTTCGCAGAGACGAGCCGTTATGAAACTAAAAATTTCATAAGTTCCACCACTTGCAGTCCCCAAAATATTGATCGTTCCTCTCATTCATGCCGGCGTGTAACAAAGCGCGCCGGCTGGGAGGGGCAGGAAAGCACTCACATACACCCACACACGGGACACGGGAAGGGGATGAGAAGCGGGCGAGCACGCATGCGCAACATTCTTACAGCGCTTCAAGCGCTTCCATTTCATCATGCACGTTTCTCACCTCGATCATGGCGATTGTCCGAAAGCGACGAAATCGCTGTCCGCGAACAAAGAGCAGCCCATTGAGAAGGCAAACTCATCTTTAGAGGAATGTGACGTATAAAATAGTCGCGGTTAGTAGATATACATGTATCTCATCATATAGTTGTGTTGACTGAATATCATTTGGTATAATCTTGGAATACACAAATCTTCTATAAACTGCTGAAGGTTACATGTAAAGGAATATATAATCATGATTTCTTATACCTGAATATGAATATTCAGAAATAATGAAACAATTCATCTGTCATTCATATACGTTACACAGTTGTAACACCTTTTGAAATCAAAGCATACCATAATAGTTTATTTTTTAGATTATATACCTAAAAAGTTCAAAAGAACTCTTATGGTCTAACTTCTAGGCTTATCTATGTCTATATGGTGCCAACGTATTTCCTCGTTTATTATATGCGGTTTTTATCCCTGTGATAAAATTTATTTGCTAATAACATTTATTTGTGATAAAAAATCGGATTTTTCATAATTCATGTATTTTACACATGATATTTGTAAAACACGAATTATGAATGTATTTTTGTATCATATGTCATATGAGAATTCGTCCATTTCAGATTGCTTTAATTTTTGCCTATGTTCAAAGATGTAAAAAATTCAAATCTAATGGAATTAATTGTTATTAATAATAACTGTGATATCTATGATTTTTGAACAAAATACGGGGTTTTGTTAATTTTACTTCTTCGTTACCAATAATTGATAAACCATGATAATCTATGATTTATTACATTACTGGACTATTTGTATTGAAATTGCGGTCCGTGAATCGAATTTTTAAAGAGACCCTTGAATTCATTAAAAAATGAATTTTAGTTGTATAAGTCAAGTGCTTTGTCTTAAAAGTTTGCTCTGATGAAATATCAAATTATCTATTTTGTATGACAAATAAGACTGTAAAAATATTTTATCATTTAATTATCAACGATAAGGGCTCGGTCTGCACATTAATATGCGTACATTATAAGACTGTTAAGTTAGGGTGAGGTGAAGCTAAGACGATCCTAGGCCTCTGTATAATATTATTAGTTTGCTTTTAATTCAAGGAATTCTAGATTGAAGTCATAAGTAAATTCACAGCCAACACAATCTCGCAATTGTACTTACCTTAAATCAAGGTAAATTAATTTCAATTTGTGTAAATCTCTTAAATGCTGAAAATTATCTTTGCGTTTGAAGACAAAATTTATTTAAACATTCATTTTAACGTTTCAAGCGGTTTCTTTAATATAAGTTATATTTCGTGTAAATTGTGAATATAAATGTTAATTAGACCAGCAATCGAAAATAGCGGCAGAAGAATAATTTTTGTACTAATTTGTTCTATTGGTTCATTTTCTTGTTCTATCCACATGTGAATAAAGAACTAAATGAATTCGCATGGCGTTAATGGTGTTGCGTGTGTAACACAGGCATCTGGTTGCATTTGTATTTTGGAATACAATGACTTCGTTGCATTTATACCTTGTTTTACGATTTCATTTAATCGTACAGGATGGATTTGATCATGCTTCTTTTCGCGAAAATTCATCATCTCCTCCCATATAAAACAATTTTCCAAAGAAACAATTATCAATGGTAGTCGTTTCTGAGCAAATAGCTTAGAACAACTACGTAGAAATGTGTTACTGACAACCTTAAACAGCTAATGTGTGGTTTACTGCACCGCAACGCGCCGCGCAATGATCACCCGTTCGCGCGCACTTGCAGTCTGGGCGAGCATTTATTAGGGTTGTTTTATATTACTTATAAAATATATTTTTGTTATACCTACTTTGTCCAAAGTTGTTCTAAAGAAGGAGAATATGAATGTATGTGCATGATAAAATACATCCCTGTTTACAAAGGCAGTAGCTGAATAGTTAAAAACGACGCTTTCGACCAAGGGCAATATATTAGATCTTGATCACGACCGAATTTTCAACTTAAGTTAATGCGCTCGCGCTGTGTCATATGCACGTTAAACCATCGGTCCCGGATGCTGTCATATTGCTTGCTGGCGATGATCGTCAGCAACCCTCGACTACCAACCGACCATCGTGGAGAACCGAAGCCCTCAATCTGGATTAAAATTGTAGGGGACTACGCCTCGGCAGTGGGGTGAAATTGAAATCTGAGGCATTGAACATTCTGTATTATGATCAACGTTATAAATAAATGTATGTATTACTTCCAACCGCATTCCCTTTTCTTCCGGAAATTTGAATCGATCTTTCAATCACTCAGGAAGCGTATTTAGTTACGAAGATTATAAATAATTATGAAAACAAGTTATAAATCCTCAGATAATCCAACCAATCGATCGATGATTAGGTACATGACATTTTCATGCCGAAACACGGAATGACATGTTCAAAATTTCCATGACGTGTCGATTTTAAACTGTCAAAGTCGTGCTCGCTCTATGGCGAATTTTTCTCTCTCAGTCGGCGACGCCAGCGAACGTTTCGAGTGTTCGTTAATGTTGAGTGCCGCTTAAAAATGGTTCAGTTATTTTGTTACAGACGTACGTAGGCGCGCTTTATGCAGTCGAAATAATTATAACTTGAAACTGTTTTATATTGAAAATTTCCCATTTGCGTATTCATCTATCTTCCGTAATCCGCAACGGAAAATTGCATGTTCCCTAATGTTTCATCATCTGCGAAATCTGTTACGATTATGTTAAATTTGCTCTGGCTTTGAATTGAATATTCTATCTGTGACATTTCAATCAGACATTAAAATAGTCGTTTCCATTATATAACTCAAAACTTCTGACACTTTTATGAATAAAAAGGTTTTGGTGGTCCAGACAGATTCGCATTTATTTTTTCCAACGGGCAACCGCCGAAAAACCGATCCCTCTAAGATCGTATAATAAAATATCGGTGTGTTGCCATCCTCGTGAAAACGTCAATAGAAGTTAGACCGCGCCCGTGGACGCGGACATTGTGATCGAACCCGATGAGGGCGCGATGGGCTTTAAGCGGCCGTTAATTAAAAAAAGCTTTGATTTAATCTGGCAACACCTACTTTTTACGGCCCATCCCGCTCTTTATTTATCTCCCGCGAGATCCGATAGATCCTATTCATCAATGACAAGCGATCCGATTAATCGGATATTCCTCAGAACTTTTGTGCAGATTGTGTTTCAGGTAGATTTATCTGCGCCTTTTTATTGTCTCGCGCCTCGTACGTCATTTATCACTAAATGCGGGAAAAATATCTTTACTCAATATTATTTGGACGTGATCTTTTCGCGTTCAAATATAGTTACTTCTGAAGTGTGAAACCGATTGATTTCAACCAATAAATTGTAGATTTGGCAATAATATATGAATAAATCTAATTTTAATGAGCAAATCAACTCCGTTTACTATAATGCAAGTTTCGCGTGTTTACATTTGCGTAATAAAACATGTCAAAAAGTGAAAGGCGTGCGGAGAAATACATAGCATTTTATACACAATTGTGCTTATTTGACTATTTTAAGCATTTGCACAAACTTCCTTTTCAAGTTATATATTGTTTTAAATATTAACGAATTCGACTTCAGTACAACTAATGGAGCTGTTGCCAATTGAATATCACTATTTGAAATGCAATTCTTGATATTTGCTACATATAACTATCCTATTTTTGTTACAATTGAAACGCCACAATTACAGTTGGATAAAACACGACTACCGTTGTTATCAGCTAATGCAAAATAACTGACAGATTTTATAGTAATATAATTTGTTCGTCTCTTTTGGAGTTTACTCCTTAAGAATCGATTTTCATATAAGGCGCCGGTATGAGAAAAATTTGAGGTAAAATCTACTGATGAATCCGCGTTACGTTTTTGGTGCGCAACTTATTGGCGCACCTTTCACTTTCAATCGCGTATATGCTTGTATACTTGTCTGTATACTTTGTGTAGCCAACGCAGCAGACGGCTGACGCATATATTGTGTGTATACCTATATATATTATAAAAGTATACTGTTCAACGTTTACAAACGATATATATATATATATATATATATATATATATATATATATATATATATATATAGTGTATCAGTTATATAATTCTAATACGGATCGTCACCACTGTTTTGTTTGTGTTTTAAAGTGTTCTTTTACAATGTAAATATTTATTATTAACATTTGATTTATTACTATAATTATTAATAATTACTATTATTATCGTGAATTTTATATGCATTATTATTATATTTGGTGAAGTGCAATTGATATAAACTATGGAAGAAAGTGGTGTAGATAATAATGCTGGAATATCAAATGAACGTGGTTTGCTCGGTAGGTTATAATTTTTCAAGGTTTATTATAATAATTTATTTAATGAATTATTATTATAACGTAAATAATTTTAATTAATAATAAGACAATATTATCAAAATAATTTTAAATACTTCTTGATAATATTTTATAATTTTAATTACAATAAATCTTCGTCTTTTACTTAAAATTAAAATACAAAATAATTGTAGATAGGTTAAAAATTTCTTCTCTAATGGTTTTCTTAAATTATTGGTAAAAACAAAAATTTATTCAAAATACTTTCCATAATATTTTAATAATTGTAGTTATAATAAATCTTCGTTTTTACTAAAATGAAAAAGAATAATTGTAGATAGGCTAAAAAATTTATCTTTAATCATTTTTCTTAAATTTTTAGTCAAAACGAAATTTTTCAGTTAAATAAACTCTTTTTGCGTATGTTTAGACAATCGTACCTAAGGAGTAAACTCCAGTCGTGCGTCGGAGCTGACACACGTTGTTTTTAGAAAAGTGCGATGATTATAAACAACAAGGTTATCTTCATTAAAAGCATATCAGAAATAATCATAATTAAAAGAGTTCTTAACAAATTCGACGATATTAAGAAGGTTATTTATTTAAATTTTGCTTATTATGAAGTCAACGAGGCATCAACATGCATTAATTTGTCGACACACCACTCAATTGTGGGTGGATTTTCATGAGGTCTTCAATGTTACATAGAATTTTTCTAACCTATTTTTAATATGTCTATAACTGAACGACTATATAAACCTTTTTTTAAGAGCAAATTTAACCCAAAATGAAACACGAAACGGGTATTAAAATCTAAGTACTATTCAAAATAAATAATTCAGTACATATAAGCTAGAATATTTTACTTGCTTGAAATAAATCATGAAAGAACATTTACTCATAAATATGAATAAAATCGGTGGAGGCCATTGTTGTATTTATTACCACGAAACTTAAAAGCCTGCGAAAATATTCTAATGAAATGATTCAATGCAGGATTATACGTTGTTTTTGCGTTGAAAGTAACCAAAAACCAGTCAAGTACCAGTCAGACTCGTTTGCCGAAGGCTCTGTACTGTACCAGCTCATACTCTAACAACATGCAATGCATTGTTTGTTTACATTAAAAAAAATCTATCGTTTCGCGATATTTAGCGCAAGCCTGATTCACACTTTCATTATTTATTGTTTTTCTTTAGAGCTTACGCCGTAATCGCCCCAAATTTGACATTTGTATGCATTGTCGTTATTACGATAACGCAAAAACAAAAAAAGTTTCAAAATAACGTCTCTTGTATGTGGGCCCATTGTTTTATCCTTTTTAAGTTATTAATTACAACATTCGTTAAATCATTTGTTCGAATATTCGCCATAATAAATATATGTATTCTGTGAAAATTTTATCTGGCTTCCTGCTACTGTTCTTTACAGTCATTTGAAGGTACTACAGACGCACGGATGGACGAACAGACGGCGTAAAATTAGCGACAGGATCTCGTCGGTCCGAATCGAGGTCGTGGTCGGACTCGAGCGAGTCCGCGCGCCCGAGCTAGCGTGTCTTAAATAAGTAAATCGTGGCCCCCGACGACTACAGCCGCATCCTAGGGTCATATTTCAAAAGTTTCGCTAGACGCTGCGACGACTGCCGGCGATACATCTGCAATGCTAATGGCGCGTCGCCGGCCGGCCTGACGCTGTGTAGCCGACCGCGGGCGCTGGAAGGTGCATACTGTATTTAGCAATACCGTTTGACCTGAAATCTACAGAATTATGTGCACAACACTATAGATATATGCATGTAGAAAAATCGTGTTATGTAGGAACTCGTGTTAATTGCAGATTAAATTTGCCATGATAAAAGTTATCGATCAAAGTAATGATGTTTTAGGTTGGAAAATGTATATTTTATTCAATAAAGCTGTATTTCTAATTGTTTTTTTTTAGAATAGATATATTTTTGTTTTAACGATAATTCCATTTGTGTTAAAAAAAAAAAAACTAAACGGCTTAATAACTCTGAAAGTATATTACAGTTTAAATTAAAATCATACAAAAATGTGTGATTAAAGTTCCATATAAGCATTACATTATTTTATTACATGAACCTACATTATTTTATTATTCTGTATAAAATATGGTGATCTCCGTCTTACTGTAAAACGTTTTTATAATGCTTCGAAGTGTTAAGTTATTATGCTTCTATTTTAAAATATTTCATTTATGATCAATATACAGAGCAAACAGGCCTATTAAAATGTGTATAGACATTTAAAAAAAAAAAAAATTTTTTTTTAAAGAGTTAAACACAGTCAAGCACATTTCTAAAGCAGTTGTGTCCGTTTATGAATTACGAAACTATGATCAAAACTTTAACTAATTCCGACTTGATTACTTAATACTTTTTCAAATTAAAAAAAAATCTATTAAACGATAAACCGTAAATCAAAAGGATGTTGGGCCGTAGGCCACTTAAGTTCCACCCGAACGACGTTAAAATATTTAGTAGCCAGGCGGCGCGAAATTACTTGCCGCGAAGAGACGAGATGACATCGTAACTGCATTAGCCTCCTGATTGCATTCTGATTACGTTCGTATTAAATCTATTTTTATCCATTCCTGCAATAATTTGAAATAACATTTTCAGTTCTGAGAAATTAATTTCTTCATCAGTTGTAAGAATCATTATTGAAAATCAGTATAATTTATAAGCTTGGTTGATTTTTTTGGTTTTTTGTAATGTAAGGAATAAGTTATTGAATTTTTTTAGACGTCATATTTTTAATTAATTATTAATAAAATTTAGTACTGTGTTTTAATAAAATTAATGTTTTCAATTTTATGTATTAGATTTTTCAATCTGATCAAATCAGTCATTTATTGATTTATGTAGATCCGCTTTTGACAAACACCATTTAACATTTACAAATATTACGAAGTTTATTGCATGTAGAAAAAAATGATCATTTGTCGTTTTTCAATGAACAGTGAATTTGGCAATACATATACCAATTACAAAATTCCGATTTTTATGGCAGTCTGTGTTGTGCTATGTTCTAGGAACTAAGCCAGCACCAGCGCACTGAGCCAAGTTTGCACAGATGATTCGGCAAGAAGAAAGGTCTCTCAGAATGAGTAAAGAATCTAAAAATCGTTCATTTATACTTACATTATATGAAAAAAAAATGTGAGTACAAACTTACACTTGCGATTGGAGTACGGACCTGGTGTAAACCAGTATATGCGATAACATTTCTTAACTTCTCGCTATGAAAACTTAACATTACAGAAAATTCGTATATTATTGCAAAAATTTGAAAAATAAAAAAAAATTGTCAAGCTTCGGAATTCCTGCGACAAATATCACGCCAGAATAGGTGTTGGAAATAGACAAACAAACATCATCGAGACTTTTGATACATAAAATATATATGCATAATTAAATTTGTACGGAACCTTAAGGGTGCGAGTCCTATGCGCACTTGTCCTGTTTTTTTTTTATAAATTTCGTCATAGATATCAGTCTCGTTTAGCTCTATATGTCTATCGAGCGCAAATATAAAACTTTTCACACTGTCCATGTTCAAAGGAGCTTACGACCTTGGAAAATTTAAAATTGCTAGAATAATTGATGAGGCAGCAACTTTCATTCAGATACGGCATACAATACCTTGACATCTAGAAAAGAAGCTTGAATTATTTCTATGATCAAGATTCCATGGTATGGAGATCAGAGAATCTGGCTTGGGAAAAGCAAGATTCTCTGATCTCCACACAGTATTATTCAGAAGTAGCTTACATCTCTTTTACTGGGTGAGGAGGTTTTATGATGAAATAATTTTTAATGCCACGTTTAATTCTGTCGAGTTATTAGTTTTCCATTTTGTCTATTATTTGGTGAAAATAAGAATACCTCGTAATTTAATATTAGTCTTATTTAATACTTACAGGAGTCACAGGCAAAATTAATTCTGGAATTTTAGTTTTAAATATGAGGAAAATGCAATTAAATTTTCATTATGTATTTTTCTAATTTTTCGTTTTTTCCTTAAATTTTCTTTTCATCTTAACAGTGTGCGATAATAACCGGATAGTCCCAATACAAATTCTTGTCTTTATCAGCCAATTTTTGGTGATCTGATCTTTGACTATCTTTGATATATGACTGACTATATATACTTTTTGGTCACATACCGAGTAGATTCTATAAAATAAATTGTTTTATACATTCTTCCGTTGCAAGTATTTTCAATCTACAGTATAATATTTTGTCCTAAAACAGTATTTATTTGCCCCCCAAAAAGCGCTAAAATATCTTCTATAGAGTTTTAATTGCGGCTACACTCTTATAAGCTATGTAATAAATGTATATAATGAACTATACGTTAATTTAGAGATTTAAGTATTTTAGTTAAAATAGATATATTGTTGTAAATAGTAAAAGTTATTTATTGTTGTTGTTCACTTATAATACTAGCAACAGAAGTGTGCACATACACTACATGATAATTTGAAAATATTATAACTTATATTTCTGGAGTCACAAACAACATTCTTAAACATGTATTGGTACACACATCAACACAAATACATTTGAGGATACGCCAAAATATATGTTTCATAAACGTATTTGTATATTTGAACTGCAAGAATTTATTGCACGTTGTTTTTCGTAAAAATAGTGGATATTTTTGAAATAAATAATGAAATAAATAATCCATTTTATTCCAACGAAGTACAGATAAACAAAACAGTGATATGGAATACAATCAAATAGATCTATTTATTGGCAAATATTATACTATTTGTTTAGGACATCGCATGTCTTGTAATACGAAAATCACTTAATATACGTAGCGATGCAGTAATGCAAAACGAAAAAGATTTCAAGCAGTTGAAAGAAAAAAGATTTTTTTATTTAAAAAAAAGACCGAATATCGTTTACTTTTTTAAAAGCGTCGATAAGTGACGGGCTTAACGTTTTCGACCCGCCTACACCGGGATACGCTGAGGCCGTGAATAAGAGATGCGAATTTTCACAGTTAGAATTTCCCGTGTGACAGCCGATTGGCACATATCGGGGCGCGGCGGCGACATGCGCGCCCCCCGCTTTTCGCGCGTACACCTCGAGCGTGAATTCTGAACTTAATGTCGATGTGTCTCGGATGGCTCGTGAATTAAATAAAAGGTCCGGAACACGCGAAGAAGTGAAATATAAGTTTCAAGCGTGCGATGAAATCACATACTTGAACTGTTTACACTTAAGATAGTGCTTAGTAAGTTATCGGTGAACAAAATGGCGCTATGTCGATACATCTATCAATCTTTGTTATCGCCGATTATACAGATTGGCCGGTAATGTATAGAACCAACTACTTTTTTAAAACTTAAACTGCGATTAGTCTCGTTGTCCATGGTTTGATTAAGTAGTACTGTGATGAAATGATGATTTAATTGTCATAAACTTTAAATACCTATTAACAGTATAAATATGAGCCTATTTTTTCTGAGCTTCTCCAAAATTGATTGAAGTACTACAACTTCTACTCTTCTTATATCGTTTGTTTTTAATGTCACAATCGAAACTAAGTTAAAACAGATAAGAATTAACCATAAAGGGCGGGGCGAGTATACAAAATCATAGCCGTATATAAATGGTAGATTTTTCGGGTAGTTGTAATGAATAAAGGCAACTTAAACATCAATTATTGCCAGTCGAATATAATTTTCTAACTACCCCCATTTACTATATAGACATTTGTAGGTACATATTGTAGATTAGACGAAACAAACGCTATGTGCACTATGCTAGATATTGGAGTGGCACTAGTTGAAAACTTACATTGTGCCCGCGTGTTTGCCCGCGCGTCATCAATCCGAGAACAAGAGGAACATACGGCCGTAACTCGACAAAGGGAAAGGCAATATTTTCTACCAAATTCCATATCTAAACAGGTCGCCGCCGCGTATCGGCATTAAGATTTATGCGGCCCGCGTCATCCATCACGAGATGAGAGGCTCCGCGGCACCGCGCCGGCTGCGCGCCGTCGCTGCCTACCGCCGAATAAATACCTATTACATCTCTATCCGAACATTTTTCTTGTAGAAGAGAGGAGTTATATTTCTAGGCGATGTCTAGCTTTTTTTCTATTTACGACGGATAAATATTCACAAAAGCTATTCACTATGTACTAAAAGAGCGAAACGAAGTAACCT
The DNA here is from genome assembly GCA_005406025.1 of Eumeta japonica. Lineage (NCBI taxonomy): Eukaryota > Metazoa > Arthropoda > Insecta > Lepidoptera > Psychidae > Eumeta > Eumeta japonica. The sequence goes on from BGZK01003645.1 coordinate 19,402, forward strand.
TACAACCATTATTTTCCTTTTTTCTGTTCAAATATTATTTTAGATATTCCAAGTCGCGACACACGGACGGAGGTAACGACGCCGAGCATCTTCACTAAGGGAGTATTTCTGGATTTGTAAAAAAGTCTCAAATCAAGTGGTACGCGTACTTTCGCTTAAATCAAAACTTCTAAAGCGCTCCGACTACCTATGTAGCGAGAGTTGATAAAATATTGAATCGAGTTCAGAGGGTTTCTCGTGACGTACATTAAAATTGTACGCCCTTCTTATTTTGCATGCGAGAAAGAATAGTTTTGTACCTTTAAAAAGAGGTAGTGAGATATTTATGATCTCTCAATATCTATACATTGACATTTATTTTATTGATTATAATTTCTTTCTGCCCACTAATGACAAAATTTTAAAACGAAATGTTATGAGTTATCAGAAAGTGATACTATAGGAAACAATGTTAAAATAAAATTTATTTCGAATATTGCTTAATCCTGAATTCTATAAATGTAATTGTAATACCAGAAATTAGAAAAAGGTATAAGTAATGATCTCTTTCTAAAAATAATTTAAGCATAAGCTCAAATCAATTGTTGTTTACATACCTCTTTTGTTCCGCTCATCAATGTCTTCATGCAAGCTCATGTTTTTCAAGAGTTCAAAATCCGGCCCTTCTTTAAAATCCTACCAATTTGGTCGGCATAATGTGTTCTAAGGCACGTCTTACCGGCCCTTTAATCACATGTTCTTCCGGCACTTTTTTTTTTCGTTAACATATTTCTAATCAGCTTTTCCTGATGTCAAATCACATATACATACCCTTTTCAACTCTAGCCTAGCAACATCGCCTTTTGTAACCGCTCACCACGCCCTGCTCTTATCTCACTGTTCGTATATCTATATTCCATTCCTACTACACTGGGATCACATCTCTACTGCACTACTTCTACTTTATTATTTTTCTATCACGCCTAATGTTCACAGGTATAGTAGTAGCATTCGCTGCGACCGCGTGGATATAGAAAAGAATCTTCCATTTTTATATCGACCATGATTCTGATTTCTCTCCCGTTCTCGATTCTGATTCTGATCCCGCTGTTAATCCGAATCCTGGTCTCGATATAAATACCGGTCCTGCCTTTGCTATGTGTACGCGAGCAAAGCTGCTAGTAAAAGCTAGGGTCTTTATAAGTTGGAACCTATATTTTCTTCTATCCATGAATAGGTTAAACAGCAAGTTACATATCCCCATATGAATACCTCTACGGATGTTAAATCGGTCAAATCATGCTCCGTTGAATCTAACATAGATACTGAAATCTCTGTACAGTGATCGCAGTACTCTAACCACACCATGGATATAGTCTTGGATAGATTATTCCCTTTAACTTTATCATACGTATTGTAAATTTATACAACTATACCAAAAAAGTAATATTTCGCAGGAAATAGCCTTTTTTAGAGAAAATTATAATTTTCTAATATTTTTGTATACAATTTTTAATTTCTTTATATAATCACTCTTATTTCCCATAGATCACACATTTTCCACTTGGGACGGTCCTTGCATACATCTCTTGCTTAACTGACATCCATCAATCTTTTCAGGCAAGCTCGTCGTTTTTCTCTCTCAGAAGCTCAAGCTTTTATTCAATATGCCACCAATTTGGTCTGCATAGGATTTTCTAGGGCGACCCTTGTCTACCTTTCTATTACACACATTCGCTCTATTTATTATTTTATCAGTTTACATTCATTCGTCCTTTCCAGATTGCTAAAACACCACAGCATACTTTTTTCTACTCTAGTCACTACACCTTCTTTCCAACAATACCACTCTGATATCACAGTTCCTACATTTGTCTTTCAAAGACACTCCACGCATAAATACGCTGAGATCGCATCTCCACCGCATTAATTCTACTTTCATTTGTGTTTAGCCATACTCGACTTTCACTACCATACATTAACGTAAGCATCGGCACCCTGTTATGGATAGCGAAACGAGCTTGTGGTGAAACACTTCTACTATTGATGATGGCAAGCAAGGCGTGTCGCGAACAAGTATCAAGCATTATCTCAACAGTGAAATGTTCTTACACGTTTCATCGCTGCAGTCTTCTAAACTAAAGAAGACTTCTTCGTCACTTCTTTTTATTTTGAGGGGGGGTTAAAAAAATTGTCCATTTAAAGTTCTCGTAATTGATGTCAAAGTGTTTCGCTATCTCGCGCAGCGGGGGCCGGCGCGGTATCGGCGCTCTGCATCGGAGCGCCCGGCGCCCCCGTAATCCCGGGGTTTTGTCCTCGGCGATGGCGCGCCCGATACGAA
>BGZK01003646.1:0-21715 GCA_005406025.1 Eumeta japonica
AAAAGGTGCTAACAAGTATCATAGCTAGGGAATTCCCAAAAAAATTTCGACCGGAATTCCCGGGAAAAGGGGAAATTTTTTTTTTATTTTTTAATATGATAATATTTTGTTTTTCCACCTTTTTCATTTTTAATTTCATTGAAATTAAATGTTTTTAAAGAGAGTTAGCTTATATGATTTTATTTTATTATTGTTTTAGGTCAAGAGCATGTATATATGCCGCCGATATTGTGCTGATGCTACTCAGCTTGTCATTAGACAGTTGAAAAATGTTCAAATATTTACTCCATATTCTATTATTTCTATTGAATTAAGAAAAAAAAACATAAGCACATTTTCAATGATAAAAAAAACAACTTTTTCTCTGTTGTTCCATATGTATTTACTTTTCTTAGCATCTTTATACAACGAGCTACCATCGGTCGCTACGATTTGCATCTATATTTGTAGGCATCGAGAAGTAAACATATTCAAATATCCAGTTATTTTCAATAAGTGAAATTTCCTTTTATAAAACGTTGTTTTACTCATTCATGAAGGCTAAAAGGCTATTAAAAAGCATTAATAGATTTAATTTAGCATTTATGTGATGATCAGCTCCGTTCTGGTTACGGTAATGGAGGTTCTTAATCCTATTAAAGATGCTGTTGAAGCACTAAGTCGCCGAGATATCAATCTTTAGTAGCTGATGCCGTTTTAAATACAATTGGATCAGCTTGTGTTAATAAAACACAATTTTCTAAAAAAAAATTGCTGAGGCAATCAAAGAAAAAATTTACCAAAGACGTAGTGATAAAATGTTAACATTAATAAGTTTTTTAAAAAGTTCCAATTCTAATTCAAAAACTGAACCAATCTACTTCAGATATGACAGCGATATATCCGAAAACACAAGTCGATGACCGCTTCAAAATGAAACTAAAAATGGGATTGCTAATGCGGTAATCCAAAAAAGCAAAAATCAAATACATTAATAAGTTTTTAAAAGTTCCAATTGTAATTCAAAAATTTTAAAAACTGAACCAATCTACTTCAGATATGACAGCGATATATCCGAAACACAAGTCGATGACCGCTTCAAAATGAAACTAAAAAATGGGATTGCTAATGCGGTAATCCAAAAAAGCAAAAATCAAATCGGGCTAGTTTGTTAAAGAAAGAATTTGCTTTATATGCTATACTCGGTCTAAGAACTTTTAATTTTACAACACTAAAATTTTTACACTAAAATATTTCCCGGTAATCGCGAGATATGAAGAAGTCCGGGAATTCACAAACCCTAATCATAGCAGATATGAAAAATCCAGGTTTTACCCCAGGTAATAAGTCTTCAAATTTACTTTTCTGTCTTTAAAGGTTGTTAATCACTATAATTAATCAGACACAAAAACCTTCTTAATTGAAAGAAAAAAAGTAAAAACTTAACAAACCGAACTTAATAAACCAGCCCGTTCATATTCAAATAATTAAAAATACTTCTTGTTTGGATTTTTTCACTTTAAATTTGCACGACGTTCAACATGATTGGAATACCCAAATTTATTTCTTAGTGTGCATACGAGAAATCGTTTCTCGTATGCATATGTATGCACTTACATACATAAATTGACTGGGTTGACAAACCTCGTTGCACATATGGTTGGACATAATAAGATAGAGAACTTTTAGCCTCTTTCACTATTTCGAACATGTTCTTCGTTTAATATGAAAACAAATTTCAACATTTTGCTTGTGTCTGAAAATGTATTTATGTGAACGAATGAATATATGTATTCGAAATAGTGAAAGAAGCAGTTAGAAACACAAAACTATAGATAAGCCAATGTCGTATCACGCCTAAATCATGGGTGATCGTGCTTGAGTTAAAAAAAATTACGCGTGATTTAAAATTTGAGTTTCGTGTGCCCGTTATATGCTAAATGGCGAAATTTTACTAAAACATTTGTTGGAATTAAATATCGATTTTTAAAATTTAAATATTAAAACCGAACATAATTTCAATTTATTAATTAAGTTTTTGTAACGGAGAGCAGATTAACTATCTGAAAATTTAAAAAGTTGTGAAAAGCTTCTAAGATTTGCGATGATTTTTCAAAAGGTTTTAAACTTTCAGATAACGGGCAAATGTGATACCTTATTATAAAAGCTACAAGCAGGTTTATTACGCCTCCAACAGCTTTAATCTACTTACGAACAACTTGTTTGAAAAACCAGCAAGAAATGATAGTTCAAAGGTATCAAAATCTTGCGAAAAGTTAATTGGGAACCTTAAAAATTCCACCCGTAATATAAAATAACAAATCCTTCAAGCAACATGTAAAAACTCAGCGAAACTCTTTTCGTACGATGCCTGATAGCATTTAATAAGAGCTTTGAGCCAAAAAAAAGTTCTAAACATATTACCACGTATATTAAATATTTTTCATGATATGTTTGTGTTGAAGACGATCATGATTCACAAATAGATTGTATTTGAATTGCATTAAATCATTATTTAAAAAAGAAAAAGTTCTTAACGAAGGCTGAGTAGCGTAGAATTCATGTGGCTATTTCTTTAATTTTTCAGCAATTCGTTCAACCAAGGATCGACATATTTTACCAATCTTGAGGGAGAAATTGATGATGGAGAATATGCAACGTTAAGATCCGACCCATCGACTACTCTTGGCAATATATCAGCCAGTAGCTGTGCAACTAAAACAAATACTGGTTTTTATAATAAATGCAATCCTAGTGAAATCACTAATTTGTGAATTTAAGTGAATACAGTGAAATTTTACAATCTCAACCGAATAAAACATCTATGACTATAACAAATCACATTACGGAAGCAAATCCTAAAAATTCGTATCTTAATTTGTTCGATGATTGTGTTGCTAAAGTTTTGGGAGATGATAATTTATCTGAAGAGGGAAAACTATTTGAACGTGCGCAAGACGATAGCGTGACTTATGCTTCTGCAAAAGGCTTAGAGCCACCATTACCATCACCACAAACTTCAAAGGAAACGTCGAAAGTTACGGATAATAACCGAAAATTCATGTCAAAACAAAAATATAATGAAAAAATAAGGGAATGCAATCAACTCTCACCATCACCAGAATATTTAATTAGCCCTTTGAAACCTGTTAAAATTGCATTACATTCAAATGAAGCACATGTAAGTACCGCGATAAAAATAAGAAATAAAGTGCAAACATAGCGTTTTTCAGATTTTTCAGAATGCGATACCTCGATGCTTACGAAGTGTTGATTTAGAAATCGTTCACGAAACCTTAACACCCAGGAGTGATACAAATTCCTTTGGCACTGCATGCAATATATCGCCTCCAGAAAAGCACCATCTGAATCATCAAGTGGTATTCATTCGGCTGAAGAACGAGAAATTGAAGTTGTAATAAGGCCCTCGTATAATGCATAAGAATGTTTCCAAGTTGTCACAACCAGCAATTGAAGAAGAACCAAATAATCGGTGCACAAATATGCATATGTCCAGTTTTGCAGTGGAAGCAATTTAAATAGTGCAACACTGCCCTCGCAACGGTCGAACGCTGATGAAAAGTTTGACTATTCTCAACATTGCAATACAATGCCACTGCCAACAATTAGTCACAACCATAATGATCAGCAAAAAATAAAAATGGTTGTGTATGCTACATCAGCACAATGCGTTCCCAAAACTCAAAGCTTTTTTAGTAATGTAAGTTCTTTTAAAACACCAATTTATGTCAACTCGGAATTCGCCGTAGCAAATCACAAACATGATAACATGCATGATGAAAGTGCTTTTATTGGAACAACTACTTTACCACAACCACAGTCAACACATACAATTTTGTCAAACGGAGTTAGTTATTCAAATCCTAATATCTTTAGACGTCATCCCTTTTTAAAAGTCGCAGATCCTAAATCAACAATTCATGAAGATCGAGATTCTGCCAACTATTCTATGATTTCCGATCAAGAACATATTTATACACCATCTAGTTTTGTCTTAATACCATATCAAAATGATGGTTGCTAAAAAATAATCCATATTTACGTATACATATGCATGCACATACATACAAACATCTATACATATGTACATATCTATACAAATGTGCAGTACTCAAAATATGGACTTTTAAATTTTAAAGCAAATACTCATTTTATGCTTGTGGAAACAAAAATCTTTAATATAAAATTTGATTTAATCGAAAATTTTATGGAAACAAATTTACTCTTGTAGGAAATATGTATATACTGCATACATAATACGTACATATGTATGTACATACTTAATGCACTTGATCAACAGTAGGGCCATCGGAAAAAGTTATGCACATTTTTGTTTCTCAACAAATATTTATTTGAATCTACGCTTTGTTTCCGTATTTCTAGCGTCAAGAATCTTCACATGAAGTGTGAAACAAACAATTCCATATCAAATAAAAATGATACCTCAAAATTTTTAATATTTGTTTTTTTAACTAATGGTGATTTTCTTTCTGGCACGTAGCATGCATAACATGCGTGTACATGTTTTTGTCATGTCGCACGAATCCTCAGAAAGCGTGTTTATTTTATACACTTCAATGAAACAAAATAATTTTTGATTTTACACTAAACGTTAATGTTTTTTTTCTCAATTTTTGCATTTCTTTAAAGAATATGTTATTTCAAAAAGTTTTGCAAATTTTTGGACTGTTCAAAATGTGATTTTGCATATTGCAAACTTTTGCAGCAGGTGTCTACTTTGTAACAGTGTATCGAATTCATAAACAATTTAAAATTTCTTTCGTTTTGTAAATTTTCCTAAATTTTTTTTCTTCACCAATTTTTTTTTTTTAAATTTTTCGATTTTATAAACTATTTAAAATATATTTTTGCGTTTTACAAAACTGTCGCGAATTTTTTCGTTTCTGCAGCAGGTATCTACTTTTTAACTGTTTATCAAATTTATAAGCAATTTAAAATCTTTTTCTTCCTTTTGCAAAATTTTTGCGAATTTCTTGCTTCTGCGCCGAGTTTGTTTTCAAAAGTTTGTCGATTTTATAAACTATTTTTGCATTATGCTTTTTAAAACTTATCAAGTAGCATAAGCGCGACATGTATGCCAGAATGAAAATCGACACAACATTAACAAATAACCTAAATTTGGAAATTGTTTAATTTTTCCATCGCGGGCTTCTTTGCGAGTTCTTGTAGAAAACTTCTCGCATAATTTGAGTACAAGCACACATTTGCTTTAATTTTTCCAATAAATTCTAAAAACTACTCATATGACAATATCGCTTGACCACAACTTTCGTTAATGGTATTAGTGCTACTAGTTTCTCGAACATTTCTCGGAAAACACTCGAGAACGGCTATCATTTTAACAAGATAATGAAGAGATCACCTGTCGCTGAGTTTGTGGCAGCAAATATTTGAATCTCATTAACTCTATAACCACATCAATTACGAAAGTTATAAAACTTAATATAAAACAAGCATGAGCAGAAAAATTATCGCTAAAACATAAATATCGGTATTTTTTTCAAAACACTGACGATAAGGAAAACTAATAGAATTGTTGTTTACCACGATATTTTTCAAACAGCAAAATGCCAAAAACGATAATTTTACAAACATTTTGTTTCTGAAAATTTTCGATTCAGTGAATGTTCACTTTTATTAAACTTCAGATCAAGACGGATAGTTCATGGTGTTGTTGTCAATGACACACTTCTGCGAGAAAATTACTTTTATACCCTTCACAAAATGTGCTTATTTAATACCTTAATTTCCACCAAATAGAATTATTAAAAAGGTTCACTAATAATATAATTTGAGGGTCTATTATATATACGTAAGGAGCACTTCTAATCTAATCGGCATAATCGAATTAGCGAGTATTACAATTTTATTTCATATAAACGAATAACTATGACTTCATATAGTGTCGCCACAATATTTCAAGGCCACGTAATTTTAATCTCGTAAATTTAGCTGTTGATCTAAACTGCCGCTATTTCTACAAATACAACAAAAATAGAAAACCAGCTCAACTGATAAAAATCCATGACCCTAAACGGCATTTTTGTCCTCAAACAACTTGCACCTACTCTTCTTTCTTCATTACTGGCATCAAGTACTGCACCAAACCAAACCTCTTTTACAGTATGGTAACATTTTACTATATTTTCATTAAACATATCCATACTTAATATATAAAAGCAAATACTCTTTTCTCAAAGCTTGATAATCTGAGTCTAATACTAGTATTATTTGGCTCGAATAACTTAATCTATTCACCTAAATCTTAAGGCCGTAATATACTGTCATATATCAGTCGCAATAAAGGCTTGATAATATATTATAGAGTCTTTAATCGCACAAAGTGTCAGAATGATACAATAGTGAGTCCTAAAACTGCATTTTGGTCTGTCCGATCCGCAAAAACTTGAAAAATGTTCATAAAATGAGAAATTGCATGCAATTAGAGTTAAATTCTAAATTTAAATTTTTAAATTCTAAATCTAAATTATAAGCAAAAAACCAAATTTTTGAAATGCTTTCTAATTAAAAAATAGCAAATTTATAGTGCAAACTATAAGACATTAAATACCATAAACAATTTTTCTTGGATGGCAGAAAGATGTTTATATCTTGTGAGAGGGTGTAGGTACATACGAGAGCAAGATTAGCGGACAAAGAGAGTCCGAAAAGAACCTTTTATTCCCTTTTTAGCTCATAAGCTACCAGAAGTACAAGTTAATCTTACTCACGTTTGCACTGGCGCATAGTATGGCACCGAGCCACTTATAGCGATATTTTGACGAGATTCTTTTTATTTTTTTTTTAAGTTGCTACGTAGCATCACTGTTAGGAAATTATTATTGGTGGTTATTTTGAAATACGCATTGAAGAAGTGAAATTTCATATGACAAACAAGAACAAAATGAAGAAGTTTTTGTGTTTTCCCTAGATTTCAGTTATTAAATTTTTTTTTAGAATAGCCACCATTATTTTATGAATTTTGACACTGTCAGGGTACATCTAACAGTGTGTTTTGTTCATTGTTATAACAATCAATTTGCTAGTCAAGACAGGGCGTAACAATATAGCCGTTTACCGGCACCATCAAGAAAAATTGCGTGCATTTTGTTTTGCACAACCACAAATGTCACGAATCAGTTCTAAAGCTTTTCCTGCACACAAAAAAAAAAACATGGTTGAGCCAATCACAATCGTATAGTACCATAATGTTAAAGTCAGATTTAATAAAAAGAAGAGGGAAGAAGAAATAAATTTGTGTTAGAAAAATTAAACAGTCGAGTTGATTATGTGAAAAGTGAAATACAAAAATTTTTTGGTTAAATAAGAAAAAATCTTTTGAAATTTATCGAATTTTTTTTTAGCAATTTTTATCTAACGAGGCTAGATTGCTTAATTTACCCTGGCAGTAAATTGAGCTACTGAAACCATCTGGTAATTCAATTGCCTTTATTGTACGATTGTGTAAGATACTATATAACGGCCCTTAAAATACATAATAAATAAAAAACGCATTTAATTTTAAATAAACATGTTGTATAAATATAAATAATTATTAATGTATGCATGTAAATCATTTATGCAGAAAATAAAATTTTTAAATTGCTTATAATCTATATGAATAGCCGTGGCCACACGAGGATATTCACGGTTTGTTGGTAAGAGACATTTTACATTTCGGTTCCCTATCTTGCCTAATAGCCACTATTTTGATCCAGATTGAATATCGTCGTGTGCCCAGTGTCAATTAATTTATCTCATCATAACATAATAAAAATTGTTTACATTTTACAGATTTTGCTACATGCACCAAGTGATATTTTGAAAAACTAATTCACTAATTAATCATTGCCTCGCCCACGATGTGTCACCTCCGACGTCACTCGCCAACCAAACCAAACTACATTTTAAAATTTGTTGTTGATTCAATCGTATTTATAGGAGTTAGCGATATCGAGTGATATCGTGCTAGGCAGTAAGATCGGAACTACCTGCCTCTGAAAGCAGCTTTTAATATATCAGTTCGGTTCTAATAGCAACGACCCACTTTTAAGTAATTCATTAGCAAACATCTCCTATGCTTAAATTTACTTTTTATAAAAATAATTTTGTCTTATCAAATAAAAATATATTTTTATAACAAATATGTAAATTTGATGATATGTATGTATGGGGGTTATTCTACGTTAAAAGGTTATCAGATATAAGAAATGGTGGCGTGGTAATAATATATAAAATAATAATTTTTTTCAATATAATTATATTTAATAATACAAAAATGATTTATTGCCATTAAGCAATTTTATTTTAACATTATTATTTTAGGTCAAAATATTTTTCAGTTGTTTTTTGCCTAGTATTTCAGCATGTCTATATGCCGCCGACATTTCGGTGATGCTAATCAGCTCGTCAGTAGACAGCTGAAAAATGTTCAAACTCCATATTCTATTATTTCTATTGAAGTAATGAGAATTTAAAAAACATATAAACACATTTTCAAAACAAAACATCGTTTTCTGTGTTACATATGTATTTACTTTTCTTAGCAACTTTCACTTTCACAAAAGAGTTACCATCGGTTGCTACGATTTGTATACTTAAAAGTATCAAAAGTAAGCAAATAAAACAAATAAAAATAGACTAAAATTTCTATACAATCTTCTCTCATGAAAACAAAAACAGTCACTGCCTCTTTAACTATTTCAGATGTGTTCGTTTGTTCGCAAAAATATGTACATTTAATACAAAAACAAATCTCAAAATTATGGTTATTGGCAGATGGCTTCGCTAAGTACAACAACTTTCCATAATCACCATCATGCCAAACATACCATTTATTGATATATATGTATATCTGTATATGATAAATACACCTATACATACAAAGCATACACATACTTTCGTGACGATTTACATATACGCACAACTTACACTTTCGTGACATTTCTACTAATTCGCCGAGTTAGCAAACTGTTCAAAACTTTAAACTTAAATAAGGCTTCTACCTATAAAACAAACAATAAAAATGAAACTATTGAGATCGCACCTGTTTAAAAGATGTTAACACTTTCATCAGTTGAAATGTCTTTTGAGTAAAAATTTTACTAAAATTGATTTCAAATACATCTTACTTTTAAATTAAATATTATATAGTTTCAATACGTTCATGTTGTAGAAATAATTTAACCATTATCCAACGTATCTCCGCTCAACAGAATGTATTGTACAAAGAAATATTTTTATTGTGTTTTATTACGCTAGAAATAATGTCGACGTCAATAACGGCGTCTTAACAAATTGTGATGTTCAGCATAAAATTTCATTTTGCAGTTAATGTAAGCGACGTCGACGACATCTGTATAATACTGCATTGAATATACCCAGCAAACAATATGAGCCCTAGAGTTCTTTAAGACTAATTTATGAACAAAACCCTCAGAGATCCCTTACCACTCAGATATGACTATTACACCATCAAATAATTCTGTACTGAATATGAGCGTTCTAAGACTCCTAAATTTAATGATTTGTATGGAAAATTGTAAGCCTTTTGCTCACAAATCAATCATAAAAGCCTCTTAAGAGTCATAAGGAGGGATTTAGGATCCAAAAAGAGTGATATAGGAGGTTTTCTTTTTCTTGAAATTAGAATATTTATTTTATTTGTAAATTTGTTTTTTTTAGCTTTTAATGGAAAAGTTTTATTAATATATTATGTTTTGTGCATGGAAATAATTTTTTTTTCGAAAATTCGCATTTCTTTAGTTTTAAATGTGAAACACAAAATATATGTGCACCTATCTGTAAGCATTTAGCAAAATGATCATTTTAAACAAATGTAAACGAACGAAACCACTTTATTTTCTTTCAAACTTCAAATGGAAATAAACTTACTTTTTGAACAATTTCTCACAGATTTTATCAAAACCATACCGAACAGCGCAAAATTATCACAATAATGACAATTAAAATATTCGAATTATCATGAAAAAATAACTACCGTTACTCTCAGAAAACCGTCATAGTAAAAGTTTACTAGGAGTGTGCTCTAAATTGATCATAAGCTAGAGCCTTTTCGAGAGTTTTAAATTTGAGTCTCCGAAATCTACTTAAAGTTTTTTAAGTCATATTTAGAGCGCTCCGAAAGATGGGAGTTGCCAACTTTTCGTCTCGCGTTGCATTATGTGACATGCTTCATATACATGAATCTGTATATTTTATCTTAGATGTCAAGGCGAATTTGTAACAAAGCGAAGCAAAAGTTTTACATGGGCTTAACTGCTCATACAATTTCATACGATTCAACTTTTTTTTTGACCATTGACGCCATCATTACATTAACTAGCCCTAAGCCTATTAGAAAATACAATTATGTAACTTTAGGTAGGTTTTTTGTTAATATGTCTGCTTCCATAGCATTGGTGCCTACCCAGCTAGCATTTTAAACACATTTTAATCAATTTGGGTGAGTCATTTTGAATCCTCTTTACAATTAAAATAATCAATTATGCTATTATTTTCGAGTCAAAAAGAATGTTTTGTCGGGAGAAATTGATACTCTCCCGCGACTCTAGTTGAGTTTCATGCTTACTTTTTCTTGTTAAAATAGTAATTTTCAGCTCTTTTCTGAATATCTTCATAGACAGATATGAGACTTCTTAATGTAATTTATTAGTCATATTTATAATTGCTTACAAATCAGTTAACAGTCGTATTACTTATCGAAATAAGCTTCTTATAGTTTTACATATTTTCATCAAAGTTCATATAAAATTAAAGTAATAGAATATAACAAATGTGATTTGCACACTTAAATAAATTTATGAAAATAAGAAAACAGTCATAGAAAACAGAATATGAAAAGATTTTGCCGACTGCCACATTGGTCGGGAAAGACGTTTTAAGCTGTAATATTTTTTTAATACTATACCTACATATTGTTACAATTCGAACAAACCTATTCTAATTCTAATGGTTTGTTATTGTTTCACACTCCCTTACGCACCGCACAACTTTGTATTTGGGACTTTTTACTATTTTTGAGATTTATTTCATTTTCTATTTTGTGTTATTTCATTGGGGATTATTTTATTTTATTTGATAGTTATTTCATTTTCTTAAAAATTTAAAATACTACTTAACTGTATGTATCTTTTAAATATACCTAGATGGAAATATCAAGGGTATAAATCCCTGCAGCATTGCCGTAAGCGAAACCAAAGTTCGACATATCGAAGGGAATAAATTCCTTCCGCCTGGTGGAATGCCGGTTATTTGGAAAACTTTCGTATGCAGAAAGTCAAAATTAACCATGTCGAAGGGAATTAATTCCTTCAGCTCGGCCGAAGGCCGCTTATTTAAAAAACTGTCGTAAGTGAAGGTGAAATTCGACATATCGAAGGGAATAAATTCTTTCAGCCAGGCCGAAAGTCGTAAACGAAGCTTTAATACAAATTATTTAATTTTTGATTTGGGAAGTTTCTCGTGTAGCTGTTTTTGATTTTTTAATAATCTTCCATATGCTAACTGGGTATATACTTCTATAGCATTTTGATTTAATAAGTTTTTTACAAAATTAAATTTTATGTCTATATGCTTAATGGATATATGTTGTTACTGTTAATAGTTATAAGAGCTTTGGAATCCATTATCCCAATTTCTGAAGCGATAGTCCTTAAGTATATATTATCATACATGCATACATATATATCAACACTAACTCTTCCGCTATAAAGGACGATACGGAGGTCGTTTGGAAAATAAAACTTCTTTGTAAACAAAGAAGTATTTTTACGTTCATAATACGGCTATCAAATTCTTACTTTGGCCGAACCTTAAATACCTTCACAAAACTAACGACCATGCACAAGCAACTAGATGTTAGATAAGCGCCTACACGCCTAAATATTTGAAAATCGTTTTGTTAACTTGTATTTTGATATCATGTGTACTTCCCACTAATAATTTTTTATTCGAGTACAGACCCGATTTCTCGAAAATCGGTGTTTGCTATATATAGGCTGATGGCAAGAAAAAATTGTTTTGCTTTCTCACATGGCACCAAAATGCGTTCTGGTTCATCTGAAAGTCCGATTTCTTAAAATTAATAAATTAAAATTAACAAACAAAATAAACCAACTGTCGAAAATTCCGTGAGCAAATAAATGTACGAACATTAATTTTATTTCAGTTGCAGGAAAAAGTATTCACTTACAGTTTATAACAGTGTACCTGTATTTGTAACTAAACATTAAAAATTCCGCTTCGAACTCTGTACCGGCGTGCGAAAATTTACATGGGAATTTGGCAACGTGAAATTCCGTAAGTTTATTCACACACAGTTTTTAAAAAGTGGAAATTTCGTGCAAACCTTTGTGCAGGTCTTAAATTATATAGTCACAGCAAGAGCCAAATATAAAATGCGTAGATAACAAGCACACTAACCCATACAAAGCTTTGTCCAAGTATGTATACATTTTAATGCTGTATAAATTACTTTTGTGCTCATTTGATGGCGTAACAATTAATTTTACTTCCATCTGTATAGCCTCAGCTCAGTAACATTCAAATTTTGGCGCTAATTAAATTTAATCCGAAGAAAACCCTAACAAATGTCGCTCAGTAGAAAACACAGATATATGCTGTGGTAGAAAAGCACTATTTTTAAAGCTTTTTTATCCTAATGTTGCAATGAAATATGTTGCCATATCTGTTAAATTTTACGAATAAAAACTTAGACAATAAAATAAAAATGGCAGGTAAGCATTGTAAATAGCGATAACTTTATTAACCAGGGTGGAAAGAAAAATACAATGCTCTGTGCTTATGTACGCATATACAAACACCAGAAAAATTGTCATTTCACATTTAAAGTCAGCAGAAAGCAAGTAAAAATTAGTGCATATGCATACATATGTATGTGTGTATGTAGAAATGATTGAAAACAATAAATATTTGGAAAAATTATAAAACTTCACGAAAGTTAAGGAGAGAATTTATGGATGTAAGTTAAAACAAAATCAAATAAAGTGTTGTGCATATGTGTTGTAACTTTGTCTGTTACATGTTTCAGATTAATGTTTTGATTCAAAAATGAACATATAATACACATTACTTAAACAAAACAATTGTCGTGTGTGCTAAACTAAAATGGCTGAAAATTTTGAATTATATCAGTTTGCTGATGGTTTCCGCAACAACGGTACCTCTAAAAGATGGATGACTCGGGTGAAAACTAAATTGAATTGTCCATATTTGGGTATTATTTTAGCTACATTGTCATCATTATTCTTTTCACTTTGTTCTGTTAGTAAAAGGATTAGTTGATATAAATCCTATGGAATTAGCATCATTTAGGTAAGAAGTTATACACACATACATACATGCAAATATATTACTAAACTGATTGAAATTAGAACAATAGAATTGAAAAATGCCATTTTTCAGGTTTATTGGCGTTTTATTGCATCCATTCCTATTGCCGTTTATAAGAAACAACGTTTATTTCCTGAGGGCAAACGTAATATTGTTGTTGAGGTGTTTCATGGGAACCACAGGGCTAATGCTTAGTTTCTATGCATTTCGCCACATGCCATTAGCTGATGCCAGTGTTATAATATTTTCAACACACCAGTATTTGTCGCAATATTTGCCAGAGTTTTCCTTAAGAACAATGCAGTTTATTTAATATTATTACAATTGTATTAACCTTAATAGGTGTAATATTGATAACTCGTCCTCCCTTTATATTTGGAGGATATACCATCTCTAGATACAGAAAGACTAGAAGGAAAACATTATGATATATGGGGTCCTTGTTGCAGCCATTTCTTCCACTTTGTTTGGTGCAAATGTTTACATTCTTTTAAGAGCCTTAAAAGGCTTGCATTTTTCGGTAATTATGACTAATTTTGGAGCGTTTGCTTTAATCTATACTATAGCAGTATGTGGTTCAATAGGCGCTATATGTTGGCCAGCTTGTGGACGCGATAGATGGCTGGTGGTTGTTTTAGGAACTTTTAGTTTCCTTGGACAAATTCTTCTTACAGTTTCTCTGCAAATAGAACATGCGGGCCCTGTTGCTATAGCTCGATGTGCAGATATCGTATTTGCTTTTATATGGCAAATATTATTTTTGGTGAGACGCCTACGTTATATCTACATTGATAGGAGCGCTTGAGTCGTAAGTTCGGTTATCCTAGCAGGCCTTAAAGAAATGGGCATTATCCTTGCCACGAGAATCTGCGTGGCAGAAGCCGACTGAGTTATTTCAATATTTATTAAACATACTTTTATTACTAATAAGTTTATATTTAATTATTATAATAACGTGCGTTGTGGTTTCTTTTTCTTTTACATACATTCATAAATACACGCACTACTTAGAAAATACATAGTTTAACTACATACATACATATGTATATTCCTCTTAATAAAAACAAAGAAATAAGTAAATAAATTAGCAGAAACTATTTAAACCGATTACATATGTATTACGTTACACCTCTACACATACATATTTACAGTCAGCGTCAAAGGAAAGTGTACATAATACTTTCTTACACATACATGTTTTTATTTTGGCACTAAAATAATAAAATTTCTCTAACGTTACCGTTATTAAAAAAATATTGTACAATGCTTCTTAGATGTTTAACTGAAAATCTACAAAAACTAAAAACACTATATTTAATGCGTCGAAAGGTGTACACGCAATGGGATAATATTCATTTCAAAATGCACTTGTGTGTTTTGGCTGCATTCATTCATTTTATTTACATAAGTAAGTGGCTATATCAATGGTCATTAGAATTCAAAGCATAGGGCAAATATTTCGCGAAATTGCCTTAATTATCGGAAGAAGCCGCAATACCGTAAAAAATAAGGAAAAACAGAAAAAATTTTAAAGTTTGGAAGATCAGCCTCGTGCCGCAAAACAAATCGTCCTAATAATGATTTGAAATTAGGTACATTGTGAGAGCTTCGCAAGGAATGATCCAAATGTAAGTGCAGTGAAAATATCAGAGCAAATGTCTGAAACATCTGCAACAAAAGTAAGTCCCAGTACCGACCGCCGAGCGTTACATGCCAATGGTTCATTTGAAAGTTCCAGAAAAATAACAGACATCTCTAAACATAATAAAAGGCGACGCCTGGAATTCGCCAAAATTGTTAAGGAATTTTATTAAATTACCACACTATAAAATAGTTGCATAAGCCACGACAGTCACCAGACCTCAACTAGGGATGCAACACGCTCTCAAAAACATCGATGTTTCCATGAAGAACATCGATGCTAAAAAAACATCGCTAATAAAAAACTAGATGTGGAACCGATACCGATATATCGGTGATATTTCTAATTTTCCGATATATCGATATTTTATCGATACGCCGATACCCTTTTTCTTTAGCGTCTTTTGAACAAAATATTAAAATTTCAACTCTTCTTTTGCATGACAACTATGAGAAATAACATATTAAAAGCAGAATAAAAATCAAACAGAATACATAACGAGATCATTTCTTTTTATTCTACCCAAATTTAAAGAAAATGGCGCAGAAATACTTAAGTTTCTCCTATCGCATCTGAGAGATGCGATAGATTCACTGGAGGTCTGTTTCAAACGGATTTAAGAACACTTTGTTTTTAAACAAAATCTTATTAATATCAATTTTCAATATTAATCATTTGCATTGTTGTTTTAATAATTTTAATTTAATTTTAACATGATCTCAAATTCAATTTGTTGTCTTTAAACTTTATTAATATTAATTTTAAATCTTGAGCCAATGTAAACTGAATGCCATCGTTTATTTTGTAAATCATAAATATTGCAAACGTTTTTGTTTGAAAATTTTGATGATTTTAGAAAAATAAACAATATCACATTCAGTTTGATTGGTCATTATTAATATCTACACTGTTATTTTGTGCGAAACAATAATTTATTTTTTGTTAACATGAATTCAATTTTTTTTAACTCTTATTAATATCAATTTTAATTCTTGAGTTGCGGTTAACTGAATGCCATCGTTTTGTTTTTTTTTTTTGAGCTCAATTTGTAAGCGTATCGGTAATGGCGATATTTATTTTTAAATATCGGAATCGGATCGGCGAAATGGCGTTTCGTTGCATCCATAATAAAAACGATACATCGACGTTTTTGCAATGTTTAGTTTTCTTGTATAAATATGAAGTCAGAAGTATTTTTACATACATATATGTAAGTTCACTATATTCTAAACAAAAGCTTATTCAAAAAAATTAATTTAAATATAATTTGTACTTTTAATTCCATTTTCTATACAAAATTTTTTAATATAGATATCAAATACATTTTGATTTTTTAATACACACATAAGTCTTCAAAATTTTATTTGTTTCAGTTACTATATGTAGTGTTAATTATCCATATTTATTTAAAGTTATTTAAATATTTAAAACAAATGTATCTGCTTTTATTACAAAATTCAGAATATCAAATAACAAATAAAACAAAGACCAATCAAAAGTTAAAAACTAGATTTAGGAAAGTCCCACAACTTCCCCCCAATTTTGAAGTCGTACTAGTAGAAGTTAATTTATTTGAAAACATTTTTCCTTTGTTGGTCGTCGTTTTAATTTTTAGCTGTGTCGCTTGCAACAAATGCGGCTTGATGTGGTCTATGTGATAAGTTTTGACTACATCACCTTTCTGACTTTTAAAAAGTTTATCATTCCTTTCAAGGACATGAAAGGGTCCTTGAAATGGTGTGTTAAGCCCCGCTTTGGAGCTAACCTTGACATATACAAATTTAATTGTTAGAAGATGTTTTGGTATATAAGATTTATCGACATTGTGGTATATTACTTTTGATCCAACTTAAGGGAAGTATGTTTTAAGTTTTTGAAATGTTTCCTCGACTGAGTTGGCCACTTTATTTTCAATGTTTTCATAACATCGATGTATCGTTTGCATCCTTAACCTCAACCCAATTAAACAACTCTTGAGAACATTTGATAGGCAATATATGAAAAGAACAATAAGCAGCAAAACTATGAAGCAAATTTTAAAAGAAGAATGATCCAAAATTCCAACCGGGGTAACTTTTAAATTTAGAATCGATGCCCAAGAGGCTAGAAGCAGTATTAAAAGTATAAGGAAATAAAACAAAGTATTAATCACTTAATTTAAATTAGATTTCCTGAAGCTGTACACTCTCTCTTGACGTACTAAGTACTTTAAAATTTGTTTATGCTATTTTGTTCTTATTGAAATATTTTAATTTTTATTTACATACATATATATGTATGTAAATACTATCGGAACATTCAACAATGCTTTGTAAATATCTTTAAAATTAGAAAATATTTAATTTATTAATGCAAAAATAAAAATTATTTTACAAACATATGTACATACATCGGTTTATATAATTAATACGCAAACACGTTTCTTATAATCTCTTTTATTTCCGTAATTCCGAATCGATTTTGGAAAAATATATGTATATCAATTTAAAAGGGGCTTTTACGCAGATGTTCACAGTCTAAATGGCGCAGTAGTTCAAGAGTAATACCGCTATTAAATTCTTACTAATACCAATAAACAATTAAAAAGCAAATGAAAATAGAAAAGTTCTTAAGAGGTTTTTTCCTTTAAGCAAAAAAGAGATAAGATTAGGCGCTGTAACTAAAAAAATATGTTTTGCGGTCGATTGATAGAAAAAAATGTCAAAAAATTCTCAAGGTGCCTTTACTTGATATACAAGTATTACGACATGTTAAAATATTCTGTGTTAGACAAAAATATTAGGGTCTGTTTTCTTACGTGATATTTTGTAACAACTTGTGCAAAATTCTACTGGAATCCGTGTTTTTTACTTTCTCCAGCAAGTAATTTTATAGAAGCAGAGATTCCGAAACAGCGTGACCGTTGACTAATTTCGAAATGTGGCAAAAAAGGGGGTTCAAACCATAAAGTGGCGAAAAAAGGGGATTTTGTAAAAAGGGCAACGGCCTACGAACTAGTTAAAACGCGGTTTTAAGTTTAATTTATCGATTTTATTAAAAGCATACAACAGCTTTCAAAACCCAAAAGCAGGGAGAGTGCTGACATGACTTATTTTCTTTAATTCAGATACAGAAACACCAAAATTATTGTTTTCAATGAACTATTACTTTCTTAACTAGATACATAATTTAGTATATATGTAGTAAAATTAAGGTTTTTTTACTATTAATTATAATTAGTATTGTGGTAGTATGCTTCGGAATGAGTTCTTTAGCCGGACTCTAATTGTCCAAATCAACTTCTAACAAATTAAAGGCTGAAAACATATCTTTATAACTGGTAACATAATTTATTTATTTTACATTAGTGTTAACTTTGAAAAAAAATGTTCAGCACAAGTACTACTACATATGTGACAACGTAAATATACACATATAATGTAAATTTGTATAAATTAAAATACAAATTTACACCGAATTTGCTCTTTAGTTTATCTATTTCGTACCAAAAGCTTTCTGAATTTGAACTTGTGAAAATGATGCTCATAATTTTTGTTATTTATGTTACTTTTAATACTTTTAATTCATTAACAAGTTCTTCTGGGTTTATTTTATAGGGAATTATCAAATTATATAATAATTTACTTCTTCGATGGTCTTTAAAATGCGGGATCAATATATCTTATAAAATTATGATTTTTTTATTAAAACTATTGATTTGAGACATAAGGTCGCACCACAGCTTTTGGTGATATTTTTATAAACTACTTTTAGTATCTAAAACACAATATTTAGCAAGTTTTTCAGAACACATGTCCCTTTCAGCTTCATTGTCAATATAAATATTTTCCACATACTTAGCATGCAAAGGGTTTTCATTATCAATATTTTTAAAATTTCTGGTG
Organism: Eumeta japonica; assembly: GCA_005406025.1. NCBI lineage: Eukaryota > Metazoa > Arthropoda > Insecta > Lepidoptera > Psychidae > Eumeta > Eumeta japonica. The sequence continues at coordinate 18,922 of BGZK01003646.1, forward strand.
TTCGAGTTTTTTTTTCTTATATAATACTAGAGTAACCCAGCCCGCTTTGAGGGACAATAAAACAACATACTTAAAAAAGTGATGCGATTTCTTATTATAAATTTTCATAGCAACTACGTAGGGCACATAAAAAATTTCAAAAAGTGGGACGTTAAAATGGGCGTGACTGAAAAACAAAGTAGCCTATAATTTATCTCAGAGTTCAGCGTAATTGGTGGAGGCTTGGTCTCCTATAAGGAACAACAAGCACATAAGTACTGCTGATGCATCGTTTTTAAATCATAAAACATTTAAGAAAATGGCAAAGGAAAAATGCCATGAAAAATGGAATATGAAAAATAAATAATTTGAGTTCCACTCATTTTTAACATGATTGTAATACTTTTGTAACAAAATATGACTATTTTTGTAGTGGATTTCGCATTTCTTTGACGATGTAATTGAGCTTGTGTATAAGCATTTCAAATACTTCTACTAATTCGACCACCAATAAAGTGTCTACTCAAATTTTAATTTTTCAGTAATTGCAGCTTATAAGATATTACTTAAGTATATAAAACATTAAGAAGAAGATAAATTATTTCAAAGTTTTATTTAAATATGTAGCTATTCGGAAACAGAGGCTAATTTTTCTTCTGATTTAGCATCACTTATCAGCTGTTCAGCAAATCAAGTTGCAGAATCTTGTTCGCGTAATTTTTCGCAACTGAGAGTAAATTTGGATTTTTCTCTATCACAAAGCTGCGGGATAAATATTGCTGAAAAAGTAAACGAACACACCCGAAGAATAAAATAAATCAATGATAATAATATTTTATGTTATCATGTTTTAGTTTGATTTGAGTTATCAACATTTTTAAAGAAAGAAAATAAACGTGTCAACACAAAAATTTACTTGGTAGCAGATGAGCTATTTAACGTTAATGTAGGCATTAGGCGTGCCGGTGCTTGAAAATTTTTATCAATTAAAATAATCTTTATTCGATTTGTCACCATCATCGACATCAAGCAATATGCATGTGTTCAACAGTTGCGGCAATAATCTAGTGATTTTGATTTAGTGGGTTTATTAATTCCCTTAGACATTAAATTTAACAAATATCTATAAAAAAAAGTAGTTTTTTCCCCTAATTCCAGTAAATACGCATCAATTTTTGGTATCGATGACAACAATTAGATTAAGAGGGAATAATTATGTAAAACAGATCCCAATTCATTATCACTTATGTATGTATACATTTAATGTTCTAGATATAGCATAAACAAAATACATTTATACATGGCAGTTAAATGCCACATTTAGAACTTTTGTATAACAATGAAAAATACTATCAGTGACGACACGCCATCGGCTACGAAATAGCCAACTTCTCAGTGATCTACTAGCAGTACTAAAGATAGAATTATCGAAAATAACTCCTGAAACAACGCGATATTTATTAGTGTATTTTACGTAAAATTATTTTAAAATTGTGACTGAACAATTTGGATGATTATGATGACAGATTGTGATAAAAACCAACCCAGATCCAATGGAATATTATTAAGTTTACAAAAAGTTCTATGGCATGTAAAATTTTATCGTATTGTATAGGTGTTGGATTACTTCAGACTATTAAACTTACGTATTGTTATAATGTAATATAATGTATGTAATGTATTGTAATAGTCTGAATTGCACTTTCTTACTTTGCTAACCTGTTTGCATTATGATTGATATTCAAAGCTTAGGCAAATATTTTGGTTGCATTGTATTAATAAAATGTTCGCGCCAAATTTGTTCCAGTTCAAGAAGCCCATTATAATCGGTTTGAAATGTTTTGACAACTTTTCACCGTGTTGGGTATAATTTTCAACATTAACTTTGTATCAATTTCCGAAGCATCTTGCAGCATTTTGAAGACACTTCAGATTCTTTATAATAATTTAAAACAACCGATTCCAACAGTTTTTTCTTGTTTCAGAATTTTGTCCTTCGATTTAAGTAATGCTCGAGCGGCTGATTTGATTTTTCTAAAATATATTTAAAATTAAGAGAATAGTATTAAGATAAAGAATTTAAGGTCATTATTACAACTTAATGATCACTATCATCAGTAGGATTTTGTAGTTGGTAGGCCATATATTTCACTGAAATTTCATAATTTGATACCCTAATCATGACGTGATTCTCGAGTAAATAAAGTTCTTCAATTCAAACGAATTTAAATGTTCAAATAATTAAATTTCAATCTCATTGAGATATATGGTTGGCAAAATCCTAGTGATAGTTATCATTAAGTTGTAATAATAACTAATGTTAGTTTTTCAATAAATAAAGTAACTAGTAAGCATATTTCAAATTAAAAAAAAAAAATACAGTACTGATATCTCTAGTTTTCTATGGTCCAGAATTTGATCTAAAAAGGACGCAAATAAATTCACAGCATCACTACAGGTACCAGCACTTATTCCATCCAATATAACTGTTGCTGGGATGTCCGACGATTGTTTTTTAGATTTCAAAAAGGACCAAAATGTTTTAGGTTACTTTTAATTTCTAATTCCTTAGATCAGAGAAACTGTTTATAATTAAATTTATTTAAAATTGAATTTCCTACGGTAACAAAATTTAGCTTCTGATTCAGAATCACCCATGTCAATAAATAAACTTTCTATGGAACTTATTACGCCAAGTTTTCAACTTTTAAACCACTAATTGTACCCTGTAACGTAAAGGTTTATGGTTCTTAATTGGAATATTATTACGACATACATCAATAACATTCTTTAAAAATACTTCCATAGCATTTAA
>BGZK01003647.1:0-21714 GCA_005406025.1 Eumeta japonica
TGCTTATCTTGGTTTTAGGAAAATCCATTTTGACCTGGTTTTTTCAAATCTCTGATATAACCGCATAACAACAACTGTTTCTTTAAAACATTATCAACTATTTAGACAGAACCCAAATATCTTGTGACTTTGGGATGAAAAAATCAATCTAGCATAGTCCCATTCTTGAGAATTTTCATTTTTTTAAATTCAATTTACCAACAATATGAGAATTCAGTGCCTAAACGTTTTCGTTTAAAAACTTAGGAAAATACATTTTACCCAAGATAAAGGAACTCTCGGTTTTTGTACCCTTCTGAATTAGAGTATAAAAATTGGTTTGGAGATAAAACTTCAGCAATTTTTATAAATTTAAATTTTTATATATTAATCCAGCATAGACCTGATATATAGAAATTTCATCATGTTTTGTGGCCTTCATGCATTTATTATAATACAGCACATAAAATTTAATTTTAAAAACAGCTTTAAATATTTTGATGAAATTTAGTCTATATAATTTTCGGCAACACCGAGCAAAGCTCTATCTACCCGCCACATTCAGAATCAGCGTGACCGTTTTCGACACTAAAGTATCAATTTGTCACTTTTCTGAGCCTATTGCCACTTTCACTGCCTCTTTCACTTTTTTAAAATGCCTTGTATCTGCTACTTTATGTAATACTTTGCCCCTTTTTTTAAATATCATATCATATATACAATATAAAGAATACTTGAGCACCACAAATTTTGAAAAGAAGAAGATTATGAAAACCCTTTGCACGTTAAGGATGTGGAAAATATTTATATTGGCCATGAAGCTGAAAATGACATACATATGTTCTGAAAAACTTTCTAAAAACTTGTATTTTTGATACTAAATGTAATTTGTAAAAATTTCACCAAAGACTGTACCACGAGCTTATGTTAAGAATCAATATTTTTAATTAAAAAAGGAACATAATTTTATAAGAAATTCTTATCCAGCATTTTGAAAGACCGACGAAGACGTAAATTATTATATAGTTTGATAGTTCCCCCCAAAAAATAAACCCAAATCAGAAGAGTTTGCTTTCACTCGTCTCAGTTACCCCATTATTAACAAACACAGAATTTCATTGAAGAAAAATTTCATGTGTGAAACGAGACTTAACAGTAAAAATATTTAATTTTACTATTACAATAATTTTGGTGTTTCTACACATGTTGATTTGTTCAGTTCATCTTTATTAAATGAATTGAATTTCAAAATGAAGCTTTAAGTCCAGTTTAGTTGTAATTAGGGTTTGGGGTCCGCAGAATACCCGGGAATTTTTAGAAATTCCCGGAAAGCAATTCTAATTTTATTTATTAATCCAGTTTTAATTTCATTGAAATTAATTACGTTTTAAAAAATTTGTTTATATAATTTTAAATGTAACAGAATTTCCTTTACAAAACGCTTTTTGTACTAATTTTTAAAGGCAAAAAATGCTATAAGACGTTAATAGACTTTAATTTAGCACATTTATAGATTGATCAGCCTGCCCCCGCTTTGTTTACGTTAGTGGAGGTTCTAAGGCCTATTAAAAGATGCCGTTGAGGCACTAATTCGCCGAAATAACAATCGGTTAGTAGCAGATGCCATTTTAAATACAATTTTTGATTAGATTGTGTCAATAAAAACACCATTTTCTGAAAAACTGGCCAAGGCAATCACAGAAAAAATTGACCAAGGACGTAATAATAAAATGTTAACATTAATAAACTATGTATTTAAAAACTCCTGATTTTAATTAAAAAAATTTAATAACTTTGTTGAAATTGTACGCTGATCCAACATATAAACACTTGTTTGACCAATATATTTTAGATAAGCCTGTTAGTGACAGATGTGAACTTGATTTGTGTCAGTACCTGCCTCTAGGGCCTAACCTGACGGTGGACCAACCCTACAGTGTGTATAAACCATGTCACACTACCATAGCTGGCATATTAGCCAATCGCAGGTAGCAATTTACTTCATGTATTGTATTGGAATATACACAGACCCTTGCTTTGGAGCTTCGGACTAGCTCCCTTTCTGCCTTCAAGCTTTACAGAGGCCTGGCATTCCGAATAAGTGGCTCGAGGCCGACAAGTGAGCATCACTTGAACACAGTCCATTGATAGACAACAGCACCTGAAGATCATTTCCATCCCCGAAAGCACATATTAGCTTGTAAGACACGTGCGGTCAGGGACTACAAAATCTTTCCACCACAGCTCACCACGTATCAGCTGCACAAGCACCTCAACCAATGGTTGGCAGTTTTTCCCTTAGGAATCACCCTGGGCGACCAACCCCTATGGTACCGATATTATAATCCTCGGTAATCTCGAAAAGCAATCCTATAGCACAGCCATAGGCCTCTCTTCTGAAGATTCGGTGCTATTTCAGACCGAGGCTCCTAGGCCTCTATATCCCTATAGCAGAACGTCAAGGTGTTGCAACTCACCAAGACCAAACCCGACTGGGGAACCTGTTAGTGGCAGGATATATCCGAAACACAAGTCGTTAAATGTTTCAAAATGTAGCTAAAAACTGCAATTGATAATGCAAAGGTTATCCCAAAAAAGCCAAAATCAAATTAGTCTATTTCGTTGAAGGAAAATTTTTCTTTGTATAAGGCAAGCTATACCCGGACTAAGAACTTAACAATAAAGCCAACTTTAGTGGATAGTGAACGTGTTTTCCGCGGGTGAGAACTTTGCAACAAAAGTCGATATCGGATGTCAAGCGAATTAATAAATGCTTTATTAATACTATTATTGTATTCTGTTCTTTGTTTTTTGCTTTCAATGAATAAATTGAATACATATGCATATACTTTAGTATTTATTTTTAAATAAAAACTAATTTTTGCAAAAAAAAAGAAGAAATTCTTGTTACATATCCCTTCGTTTTTATTAAAACATTAAATCCCGAGACATGAAAAATCCCGGAATTCCCAAGCCCTAGGTTAGAAGATATTGATTATATAATTCAGCCTTCGATATCTTTCAGTAAATTATATTTTTATACATAAATAAAAAATTATATAAAAATATTATTTTACCGCCCTGAAGAATCTATCCGAAGAAGAGCGAAATATTGGCAAAGATAAAATATATTACAACTAAACTGACCTAAAGCAAAAGCTGCAAAACATCGATGGTACTATCGATAGCATCGATAGTTTATTTTTCCCCTGGCGATCGATTGTTTCACCATCGATAATATTGGAAAATTAAAAAGTAATTTCGATTAGTAAAGTAAAAGAAAACAAGATCCAAAAATTTTACTGTACCAAACTTTTTCCAACACATGCATCAGAGAATGCATATTCCGTGGCGGGCAAATGTAAACAAAAAGTAAATCAAAGCTCTGGTGGTTCAGTTGTCTAAGCAGCAATGCAAAACAGTGCATGTTTAGATGAAGCCGGAGTTCGAAGCAAAAGGGTGCTGATCAGATACGAAACAGCCAGGTTGTACCTCAGCTAATAAGTCTTCGAATTTACTTTCTTGTCTTCTTTAAAAGGTTGTTGATCACTACAATTAATTACAAAGAAAATCCTTCTTCATTGAAAGGAAAAAAGTAAAAATCCTAATAAACCGAACTTAATGAATCAGCCCGTTCATATGGAAATAATCATACAGAAATATAAAATAAAAACCAGTTCGGAAAATAATAAAAAGTTTGATAACATTTTTTAGATTCATATCAAAAACAGCATTTACCAAATAATTAAGTAATACACAAATTTTACTAAAATGAAAGCCACTACCACGACGAAATAAACTTCATTATATTACCCACAAAAATTTGATTTTTGAGGAGCTTTTAGCCACTATATATACCAGTGATAAGATTTGAACATTTTTATTTCGTGCCAGAATTGACGTGAAAATGGTCACATTGGCTACAAATGATTCAAACCCTTCTATAATTTCACGAATTTTTGGAAGTTAGATATAAATTTTGTAATTTTTGAGAAATATATAGTGTATGTACATATATATATGCAAGTGGGCAATTTCAAATTACGAAAAAGTCAACATTTGTTGTAATATTCTTGTTGCTTGTAATATTCCTCGTTTATGCAGCCAAAGAAGAAAACATAATTTTGAAAATAGGTTTTATATATTTTGGAACACAACTGCAAGCAACATGTTTCAAAATAAATCTAAGCTTTGGCGCAAGTGACAGAGTCGAATACACTTAAAACACATTATTTCAATCGAAATATAAATACTTTACAACAAAAGAGCCAAATGATTAAAGTAAGAGAATATGTACAAGGTGCCTAAATAATATAAATACGGCAACATTGAATAGTGCCGAAATTGGCCCGATTGGGTCACAAAATTCATTACTGCTGTATACCGAAAATGATAAAATTACTAAAGTTTTTTCACCAAAGTAAAATATAACGCAATTTATTTTCTCGGGCTAGTGGTTGTTAATTTCGATACTGTCGATAGTTTTTCCTTAAACTATCGAAAATATCGATGATGGCGACTATCGATAGACTTGCAGCTCTACCTAAAGCTTCATTTTGAGGTGTTTCTTATCCTTAAAATTTATCTAAAGTCTGAATTAAATTAAAGAAGCTACATATGCCAGCACTGTACCTACTTTTGCTCTTTGACAGCGTGTGTTATGTTTTTGATATATTAACATATTACTAAAATATTGTGTATCTTTTTAACTAGATCGTAGGCTGTTGCCCTTTGTGATTTGAATCCCTTTTTTTGCCACTTTCCGAAAGTAGTCAACGGTCACGCTGTTCAGAATTGGGGAAAAAATTTTGCCACGTAGGTACACCAAATTTAACAATATGAGTATTTTAATGTTCTTATCATTCTAATGCATGCATATATACATGTGTGAATGTATGTACGTACATACACAGCTATAGTTAAATTAATAAGAAAAAAGAAAGATGTAAATGCATATGTATGTATAAATATTTGTTTATTTAGCTGCATACAAAATACATCGTAACTTTACCACAACCAATTTACTGATTTTTTTTCTTTTTTTTGATATTTTGCACCATTTTTAATTTGATAGTCCCGAGAATTCTCTGTAAGCAACTTTGGTATTTAGCTGCTCCTTTAGGGATTTTCTTGACCACTCACAGCGCTTTCTCAATATTGTATCTTGACCAACAGCTCTCCACCTTTTTTCTAATATTCTTTATACAACGAAGACACAAGATTTGAAAAAAAAGAAAAATAAATAAATTAACTAAAAATTGTTTAAGAAATCTTTCGCTTTGTACAAAAATGGACGACAAATACAGGTTTTGCTATTTTGCTACAACAACAAGAAAATTGTTAAAATAAAATGTTGCTTTCTTACACATCTCACAAGCACAAAAAATGCGTCCTTGACCGCTGATATGGAGGACTTGGAGGCTTCCTAAAATAAATTGGATTTTGTTATGGGCCAAGCGGAATAAATATGGAGCACCGTAAATTTTTTATTATATCACGGGGTTCTGACTTTTAAGAAAATTATGGAAACTCTGAATCTGTAAATTCTACTCCTATCACTATTATATAAGGATTAGAAAAAAGAAAAGTTGAGTTACAGTTTGTATCAGAATTAGTTTTGACACAATTTTTTACTGTGAAGTCCCATGGTTTCTACTGGCCCAACAAATTGCTCTTTTGAAAAAACACTGCTTCTGAATATAATGTTAACAAAATTTAAATTCTATTCCCACTATTATTGAATAGTTTTGTAAAAAAGTTTTGCTACAGTTTTACTGTAGACCGCCTTACCTTTCTACTGGCCCATTAAACCTCCACTAAACTTAGATATCTTTTGAAAAAGAACACGACCTCTGTATAAAACATTAACTAACTTTAAATTCGATTCCCACCATTATTGAATAAGTATTAAAAATTAAATTGGGCTACAGTTTTGTCAGAATTGTGTTTGAGACAATTTTTTTACAATGACCCGCCCAGAATGTGACTATTTGCACTTTTAGCTGGCCAGAATTAATAACTGTTATTAATAGAGGCGATATCAAAAAAATTGTTCCCCGGGACAGGTTATGTCTTGGTGACTTTCTACCTTCGGGGTATAGAGGCCAGGGAGAGTCTCGATTTGCTAATTATGGTCAAATCTTCAGAGGAGAGAAGTTCCATGGCTGTGCTATAGGAATGTTCTTCGAGCCTAACCCGAGGGTTAAATACGTACTACGGGAGTTGGCAGCCCCAGGGTAGTTCCTAAGGAAAACTCTGCAAAAAGTGGCCGAGGTACTTGTGCAGCTAAAATGTAGTGGTATGTGGTGAAGTGAATTTGTAGTCCCTGACCGCATGTTTCACGAGCGAACATGTGCTTTCAGGAGCTGTTGCCTACCAATACACTGTTCTCGAGATTCCTGGGAGGGTGGTAACCGTCAAGTTTAAGACATAATACTCACCACTTGTCGACTTCGAGCCACTTGCCGACATTGCTACGCCTCTGGAAAGCTCAAGGGTAGAAAGAGCTAGCTCGAAACCCGTTAGCAAGGGGCCTATTTATGATCCATTACATCAATGAATAGCAAATTGCAACCTGTCATAGGCAAGTATGCCAGGCCTGGTGGTGTGACGTGCTTTACCACATTACGAGGGTTCGATCCACCATAGGATTAGGCCGTAAGGCAGGTGCCGATGTAAATCACGCAGTGAAGAAGAGTTTATTTGAAATATGAGAGCACATATTTTAACTTTTCCCATTACATTAGTGCTTCTCAAAAGCACTATCGTAAGGCAAAGACTTAAAAGATGTCAGGTTTATTGGTATGTGTAATGCTTGCTTCAAGGTTGGTTGCTACGATTTTGACATAATAATAAATTTCAAATAAAATTGCTTAATACGAATAAATCATTTTGAATTATTGATATTTGAATATGTTTACTTTTGATACTTTCATATATATACACAAATCGTATATCTCGTTGTATGAAAGTTGCTAAGAAAAGTAAATATAATAGTAATATCGAAAAAGTTGTTTTTGTCTTGAAAAATGTGTTAAAATGTTTTTTTAATTCTCATTATTTCAATTGAAATAATAGAATATAAGTTAATGTTTGAATATTATTTTCAACAAAGGGTTTCGAGTCTACTGACGTGCTGAGTAATCAGAGAATGTCGGCGGCATATAGACATGCTGAAAGACTACGCAAAACAACTAAAAGTCTTTGACCTAATAATAAATTGATAATAGAAAAAAGAAAAAAATCCATTACGTCAGAATTTTTGCTTTATGAACATATTTAATATTTTTGGTAATACCAGTGTTATTCATCACAACTCAAGGGTAGTACATCCTACGTCAGTCAGACCATCACGTAGATAACAAAATTTGCTAAAAATCATCAACTAGCGTTCCCTGCCTAACAAAAATTTCATTCTACTTAGGAAGCAGGCTTGTAACAGAGAGATATATAAATCTCGCTTATTCTATTGCTTCGGTATCATGATTTCTATCCGCAATGCTCCACTTTGGGGTAGGTCTCTTTCCTTCAGAAATTATTAGCTTTTTAAACCACCTTAAAAGCTCAAATATCATTTCAATATTTAACAAAACTTTACAGTTGTTTTGCCTTCAGCTCGTCAGTAGATGCTACTCAGCGATGCGTCGACGGCATATAGATATGCTGAAAACTAAGCAAAACAACTATAAAGGTCTTTTTGATCAAAAATAATAAAAACAACGATAGTACTCCATACATGCGTGCATGGAGTAGAGTACTATAAAAGTATCACTCATACATTTTGATTAGAAGAATATTTGATTCTGCTGACCATTGATAATGTCGGTCTGATCGTATTCTGCTAATCGCTATTGAAACAGAGTCAGTGAAATGGTACAACGTATATCGATTAGTGAAATCAATGGTAAAAGGTTATGAATAGGGTGGCATTTGATTACAGTCAATGTTATCTCCATGATAAAATCGTCAGTCAAAGCATTGCCAGTAGTTAGTTAGTAGTAACGATTGAGAATTAAAAGAAATAGCTAGCCATTCGCTGGCAACAACGAGTGCAGGAAAGGAAAGTCTACGGCAGGAATCGAAAACACGTCCTCGTGACTGTTATTTTTCGATTTTATCAAATTGCTTACAAAATTCCCCCATTAAAACCACTCAGCAACATATTTAGTTTATCAAAAACATTTACTAGAGTAAGCCTGGTCGCGTTGCTGGACAATACAATAAATAGTCCTTATACTGATAAAATGTAATTCTCATAAGAAAAAAATAAATTTTATATAGAGAAAACATATCATCAAATGTGTGCGTGTAACATATATTTGTTGCAATTTTTCGAGGTTTTTTTTTATTTATAAATCATCAGTGAGAGTAGACCTTTACAGCGCATGTAATCGTTTGGAAATCGGTTGAGTGGTTCTCGAGTTACAAAATCACAAACAGAGGACGACTTAATTTTATCATCATACTAACTGCCTGGCCCACGATGTCACTCAAGATCCATCGCTCGCCTAAATACGTTGGAAACAACAAACAAATTTTAAAATGTTGTTTTGCTTTCAATGTATTTATGAGCGAGCGATGTCGCGACATCGTGGGACAGCAAGTAATATTATAAATAGGTGATATATAATGGGCAGAGCTACTAAATCAATTTTAAAAGTTCCTTCACCATTAGAAGGCCACGCTATCTACAGTGAACGTAAGATATGCTTAAATTTGTTACACCCATTATTCCGACTACCTACATTAAATTACTTGAAACTGAAAATGGCTGGCAGGATTTTTACAGTTCTTATTTTGAGCGAGCTTTAAAAAATAAAATTTAGCCACGCCTACTTTTACGCCCACTTTATTCATTGACATAATAAGGAAATTGACAATTTAACAATTATTTTTCAAACTGCTGATATCAGCCACCTTAGCTACTACGGTCACCTCTGCTTCGTTATCTAAGTAGCTGGATTTAAACTACTATTACGGAGCAGAACTGCGGGTGAAAGCTATTATTTTATAATCTATTTTTGAATATTAACAGGCTACTTCTTGTTTACTTCTTTTTCAGTTAAAAAGATTTTGGATCTCTGTAACTTGATCCGAAAATTTTTGAGATTTACTATTCAACATGAACATCAAGACAATATAAAACAAAAGAAAGCTATATTCGGCTACCGAATCTTAAATACCCTTCACAAAACTAACGTAATTTAAATTATATTAATATTTTATTTTACTATTGTGCTTAGCTTATCTTAATTTATATATCTTCATATGAGGAAATAAATGTGCATACATATGTGATGTTACGACAACAGTAACTGAGTATGCAACTTTTTATGATTTGCAAGTACAAATACAATTCGCGTAATACTTTTTGCTTTTTAAAACATAATTTTATGATTTATTATTTTATTATTTAAACTTTTTCTTATGTATTAAACTTTGTTGTTTTATAGCAATATAAAAAAAATACATAATTTGAAAAAAAAGTCATCAAAAGGTTTCATCAATATGAAAAAATTTAAAAGGGCATCTAGCAGCTGTTATTCTGTGGAATGTAAGAGCATACTTGTGGCTACTAATTATACATACATACAAATGTATGTATGTATGTATGTAAGAAAGAAAACTGTAATAAATGGTTTATTTTATAAAGCTGTATGTATACCACAAAGTACCATGAGATTCGATGGCTTGCATTACAGCCGTTGTGTCTCTGGTTCGAATCTCACTTAACTTTATTTTGTAATTTTTTTTAACACCGCTCAATCGTCTTCTTTTTATGCTGATTCCAAATATATATACTTTATAGGGTCGGAAATGAATATTAAAAAATTACAAACGGAATCACAACTTAGATATACCCTACACAGTATGTGAAGGGTATAATGAAGGAAGTTACAAAAGGTTTTCGTAAACAGACCGATTTCACTGGGATTGTCCCATATTTTTGTGATTTCGTTTTCAAGAAGGACGTGTACAAGGATTTTTGTTTTAGCTAAACACATATTACACACAAAGAACATGTCAATTGATGACTATTAAGATATTAGAATAAATTTGCGCTAAATAAATAATACATACCATTATGTTTGAAACGTCTGTTGATTGTGGGACCATGGTATCCGAAACACTTGTATTGCCATCACTTTGAAAGGATTTTTCCATATTCTTTTGCAACGTTATTTCCTGAACACACAGTTTAATGGCCAAGTCCAAATAATTGCAGTTATCTGGAACATATTCCACTTTGTCTTTGATAAAAATTTTGTAGACATCGACAAGGATTTCAGCATAGATTGGCTCCTTTTGGTTCATGTATTTAACACATTTTTTGTGTATTTTGTAAATTTCAATCAACAGATTTAACGTTTCGGTATCGCTACGTTTTTCGATATTTTTCTCAAGAATGGATCTTAACACTTTAATGGAACAATTCAAACATTCCTGACATAATTCCTTTCGCTCAGCATCAGTTATGTATCTCCTGTAAAAGAAAAAAACGAATAAGAAGTTGTTTTATTAGAAAATGGTGTCTATTTGAGAAATCTCGGCAGCAATTATTTAATATTTAAACTGCGAATAAAAAATATAAGAAAAACCAAACTGAGAGCACTGTTATTTAATAATTTCTTTGCCTTTTTGACGAACACAAAGTTGTTTACACCGACTAAGTGTCAACTAACCACACACAGTGTAAAAATAACAATGGGCAGGGCAGATTATGAATTTCATTTACATCGAAACCTATCATAACGACCTAAACTGGCAGTGGATCAAACTAGTGTCGGGCTCTTGCGCTCTTCTGCCAATGGATGTGTAATGAAACTCTCATTACCCCGGTTTTGAAGTTGCCTTTGGTCACTCTTGCAATCTTTGCTCGCTGATTGGTTGTTCAATTATCTGCTCGTATTGCCATTGCTGTTAATATTCGATTTCGTAACTCAGTTATTGGCTCTTGTCTCTTTAAACCTGTATCTGTTATGTAATCTGAAAAGACACTTCTTGTGTGGGCCTAAATTCTCTGAATTTAAGATCCTTACAGATCATCCAGTTAGAGGTTACTAAATCGTTTCTCAGCAAGATAGCAACTTTCTGCTAATAGATCGTGAATACCAAGTTTCCTTTTAAGGAGTGAGACCCTCATATTGAACTCGGACAGCTAGCTTACGTAATGAAATGTATACCTTCTCTCCTAAGGGTTTGGATACTATGGTTAGATGCTCTTCTTTACCCTTTTCACCAGGACTTAACTGTCTCCGCGGGATACACAAGACAATACGCATAGATTTGATTGTACTACTGCGGGTAGAAAGATTTCGATGATTAATTTTTTCATGGCTCTAAAAGAGTTTTGAAAATCGGTGGTCCCTCAAAATAGGCTGTCAGACTTTCTAATAATCTGCTACTAAAAACGTAAGAAAAATTAAACAAATCGCAGCTATAAAACTCGATTGACAGATGGTTTTCGCCATATTTTGTTTCACTGTTTGTAAGAAGTAATACAGAAACGAGGCACGGCTTATCGCCTTGAAAATACTTATTCAGACTGTTTATTTCACTTAAAGCTGATACTTAATAATTTAATTAATCTTGGTTTTCATCACATTCTTATTAATGCTGGTAAATTGTACTACTTTTCATTACTCATAAATACACAATACTTTTCATTTGGGTACTCAATACTACTAATAGTTTAAAAAATTATTTGAATATTTAAACAGAAAGTAGTTGTTTTTCATACATGCTTATGTATCTGTATATTATGTACATATATATGTATTATATCGAAGAAAGGTAAAAATTTTGCATATTGTTCGACGTTTTCAACACTCCTTTTTATACCATTTTATTTTGTTTTGATTTGTCTGCAAATAATAAATTTTTCTTAATATATTAGAAATACAAAGAAGGTAAACAAATAAATTTTTCGTTTACCCTTTCCCTGATCTTTTAATATAACCTCTAATTTGAGAGCTGATGATATTTACTCAGTAAAAATGCTATCAATTTTGCTGAGCAAGTTTTCAAACAGACTGGTATTCACTCTATTCACAATCTTGTGCATTTATGATTGCAAAATTATGCAATTTCAAATATTTTCTATGAGCTGGGAACGCCCAACTCTTGTTTTAAATTACTCTACTTGTAGTAGAAGCCATAAATCTCTCATTTTCTCTCTTGTTCTCAGCTGTTGGTTTGCAATCAAGTGTTGCATATAAAAACTAATAGTTTTTATTATTGTATATAAATGCAAAAGTAGCTATTGCATTAATATGTGTTTTGTTAGTGTAGAGTAAATAAATGCTAAACCATTTTGCAAATGCAATGATGCAATACCATTTGCACAAGATTGTGAATGGGACGAATTTATTAAAAATTTTCCGTTAAACTTGGCTAAGAAAAATAACTCGAAAAGTATTGAATAACTAGTTTTGGGTATTGACTATCTAAAAATAACTAGTACTCGGTAACCAATACACATTCTTATGCTCTATAATCGCAATTTTTAAGGTAAAAACCGCCCAATCCTTAATGTGTTGCTTAT
This sequence comes from Eumeta japonica, assembly GCA_005406025.1. Classification (NCBI taxonomy): domain Eukaryota; kingdom Metazoa; phylum Arthropoda; class Insecta; order Lepidoptera; family Psychidae; genus Eumeta; species Eumeta japonica. The sequence goes on from BGZK01003647.1 coordinate 12,524, forward strand.
GGCATCCAAAATTGTGAACAAAACTTGGTAACTTAGAGACGAAAATCCCCAAAAGGCAACCGAACATATATATATGGTAATTAAATGCACACATACTTAGTAAAGATCTGTATTGAGAGTTATGTATTCTAAAGCACACTAATATTAAGCCATGTATTTCAGTGTAAACATTGTTAACAAAGCAAACATAACAAAACATGACTGTGACTAAAACAAAACAAGCACCATTCGAAAAGTTTCTCTCTTTAGTTTTGTTAGTGATTGTCTGTTCAAATGAAATAGAACATCAAAACAAAACGGTTAATTGCACCAAAAACGCCCAGTACATAGAGCAAAGATAAAAAGCGTAAAAATGTAAACAGGAGTGTTATTAAATAATATCATTTAGAAGGGAGGGAGGCAAGTTCGTCAACAAGGCATTCAAATATGTTTTGAATATTCCAATATAGTTTTGATGTTCTACTTCATTTCTTTTACTTCATTCAGCCTTGTTCTATCTTAACATTGTATTGTTGTACTTCTGTTCTCTTCTTTAATATTTTGATCGTGAAACAAAAGAAATTTTGGAAGTATGTGTTTTGCAATGAGCAAGTAAAACATACACACTAATTGTAATTTCATTAAATGCTGTTTATGCCACACTTTAATACTTACTTGTCTAAATCAGGTGTTTTATGTAGATTGATGGCCAAATCAACTAAAATATTATAATTTTAGTTGCGAACAGCAGCTTAATGAAAATTTTAACACACTTAACAAGATGTGCGGAGAAACTTCCAGGCCGATCAATTTCGGAGGATGGTATGCGCCATATTCCATTAAATAAATTATTATTCTTTCTATCATAGAACAGTCCATTAATAAGATTTAAACTTGTTTTATACTGGCCGAGCAAAAGTTGTTCACTCAACTCAATATTACAGTATTCGGCCGGAGCATTCATGTAGTGATATAATAGACGATAAATTGACTTGTAATGTTCGGAAATCGAGTAACGCATTCCTCTATGTTTTGAACCACCATTCGATAAAGAACTTTCAATTTTTCTGCAGTAAATGTTCCTCCGCGTTTATTATTGAGATTATTTTCGTTGTCAGTCAATGAATCATCGGATTCTGATTCACTTTCAACAGTTGAAGAATCAGATGACATGACTGAAGTTGACGTACTGCTTGCAGTCACGGTAGTAGAAGTTGCAACAAAAGGCAGTCCTTAAAAAAATAAACAATAATAATAATTATTATAAAATAAATGAATAAAGTAAATTTACCAAAGCACATGGTACCATATGGGCGGAATAACTGAGACCAACATGGTATTAACAGAATATTTGTAGATTTCTGTGTCTAACTGAACACGATATATGCCTTCACATAGGAAGCGGTAGCAACGTAGTTGACAACGAAATTCCTCAAAACCCGCTAACCATACAGTTAATTGAGGTAGATCAATCAACCAGTGCGAGTGAGACGAAAACACTCGAAGGCCAAACAACAAAAACAAGCCTGACTGCACTTAAGAAATAATTACGATGACGCGAGAGCTGTTCTTCAGTCAGAACTGCTTAACGACTGCTTTATTATTTAAATTAAAATACTAAACTGTTTTGTCACAACAGTAAAAATAAAAGGTTTAGTAACGTTTGAAATAAAAAAATGTTTTTATATGAAAAAGAAAAATATTGGCTTTCGAAAATATGTTGCAACAGCTGTGCAAACGGTTTAAGGGGCTGGCTTAAAGGAAGTCGTAAGGTTATGCCTTTATTTCTAAGACATGTTGAATTTAGAAAAATGTATAAAATGTAAAATACAGCCCATTGTTATTTTTTATTGAATATTCAAAACAAAAAAGCGAATTTTTTAATAAAAAAAATTTTTTCCGTTAATAGTTTTATGTAACTGAAACCAAAAAAGATAAAAAAACAAAATGATACACAATATTTAGAATTTTATGGCGCATCTTTTGGTATGGAATTCACTAAAGTCGGAGAAGTGCCGTCGGAGTTATGGTGAAATATATTGTCAGAATTCTATAATTTAGGGACCAAAGTTAGCCACGCAGATAAAAAGAAATCCCTGCGTGATAGAGCAAAACTGAAAGCAGATTTGGCTTTAGCATACCAAAATACATATAGTCTACATATTATTTTTCAAAACGCATTTTTACTGTTATACAGTGTAATTAATTGAGAAAATATATTATATCCATTTTAATATTTATTTGATAGAATGGTATGTATGCCATTAGCGACATCTTTTATTTGAAAGAATGGCAAAAAAAAAGAGAACAAGAGGAAAAATATGCATGCAGTGTAACACGACGACGAAAATCATAGTTACCATAAGAACGTGTGAATTTATTGTAGACAGGTGAGAGCACTTTTCTGAAAAAAGGCTAAAAACTTTTTGTGATTTGGGAATAAAATCATGTAGACGATATACATTTTACGCTAAGCCCAAATATGCTTTCCAGTTTTATCTTATCGTACGCAAAGATTTTTTATAAAAAAATTTAATTTTGTTTTGTTATAGAGTTGCGTCCATATATTCAAATAGTAACTCGGAAGAGCTTTGTACATAATTTCAGCAACAGCACAACCAAAAGATGCGCTATAAAATTTTGTTTCAAACATTGGTACACAATTTTTTCTATCTTTTCGGTTTTAAAATTATTCAGAATATTTTTAAACAAAATTTTTTTTCATGCAAACTAAAATGGTATTTTAACTTTCAATTACTTTTCCTAATTTCTTAGAAATAAAATAAGCTAAAATCATGAAATCCATATAAATGTTTTATTCAATAATTTAAACCGTGTTGTTACAAATAAATGCCATGCAATTTCAATTCTCTTAGCTTTATAGTTAAAAGTTACAGGTGGTTTTTAAATGGGTCACCTGTTGCATGGGGTACCATGTAGTTTTATATTGTTGTTGTTTTAGTATTTTGTAGCAGGTGCATAACATCCTGTAAAATTTCAGCTCTCTAGCGCTTAGCGTCTCGGAGAACGGAGCCTGTGACGGACGGACGGACGGTGTAGCCTCAGCAATAGGGTTCCGTTTGACTTTTCAGTACGGAACCCTAAAAAAAACCAAATTAAAAAAATTGCTCTATTTATTACTAATTGTCAGTGTCAATGTTTACTTTGAATTTCTTTAAAACTACTTTATATGTTAGCTTTTTAAACCACAAAAAGCCAAGAATCCTACAGGCATTTTTGATTCATAGAACGAAAATCGAACACTAAACATTCATTACGGCATACTTTTGATATTAGGTGTGTTCATTTAAACACTTGAGTACTTAACAACTGGTTTTACATTTGCAAAGTATTTTTAGACGGCTCTAAAATCTTAATCATTCAATCATTGAAGAAAAAAATAACTTTTCAGATTTATATTTATTAGCAATATAAGATTAAAATGGACTTTATCTGCATCATTCATCGAATCTACACTAACAATGTAAATACAAATTATAAGCGCCATACCTGCAAAGGTAAACTTTATTTAATGATTTTATTCTTAATTTGAGAGACTTTAATTTAAAGGTCATTTAAATTATTTGCAAATATATTTCAGGATATAGAAAAGTATATATTTGTCATTAAGCAACTGGTAAATAGGTCCTCTAATCCAAATATTTTATGTCGTTTTTTTATTTAATTCAATTAATTAAGACATCTTATTTTGAGGCTTTTAATCCTAACTACAGTAAAATTGTGCAACTAAAAATCTAAAATTTCAAAAATATTATAAATCTTTACATTTTTGAATATATTTTAAGCAACTTGTTTTGTAAACACAAACGCAAACAGTTGTTTGAAAAATTATTACCAGTAAAAATTTTACTAGTAAAAACGTGTACGAATTTTTCAGTCTCTCAATTTTTACGCTCTTTTGATGCTCTCTGGTTACCAACTGCTACCAATATTTTGGGTCAATGAACACTTTTAGTAACAATTGTTACTAATTTGTAAAAATTTTTAGTAAATGAACACAACTATTTAAATTCATCGAAAGAAGGCCAATTGCACTGAATTTGTCATGCCTGTTCTAAATATGCTGACGTTCTCATACCTGCTTCTTAGGCAGGCATGTGTAAGGGCAGATTATTATTCACTTTTTGTGGCAACACCAATGCTTAAGGGTGGATGTGTTTGGGAGTTCATGAGAAAAGAACAACAGAAAAATAGGGTTACAAATTCACAAAGGCTTGTTTTCATTAAATATATTTTCATAATAACAAATGTTCTAGCGGTATTGTGATAATGGAATTTAATAAAACAATCCAACTATTTGCACAATTTTTCTATATTTTAATAATAATTAAGTCGTATTCAGAAGCAACACAGCATTTTAAATATCTCAATGAAACCGGGTAAGAAATAGAAATAAACAAAAATTTTACACCAACTTAACATATACACAAGCACATACACATACGCACACACATATATACATATTTATCTATAATTACTATTACTTTCCTTTATTTTTAGTTTAAACCTGGAAACTTTAAACAAAAATTTAGCAGATGAGGTAATTAAATAGCGAATAACAATTTTGTAGATCATAAAAATAACTGAAGCTGCTTATTTTTTTCGCCTTTTTTGTTTTCAGATACCGACAGGCATTTGTCAAATGTACAATGGCACAACATGTACACAATATTTAGCAAAGGAATATGTTTTATACCACCCAATTTATCTTTAAACGAATTAGAAGAACGTCTTAAGGGCCTACGGTGTTATAAAAGAATCAAAGTTCGTATATAGAGATCTAATTGTTTACTTTGATGGAGATAAATTTTTAAAAACTTTTGTTACTTAATTGCAGAGACATGAATCCAAACTGCCGAATTTATGCACTTCCAAGTCTGTGCTATAGTGCACTGCCACTCTGTCGCACGCCGGAACGCACAAATCTTTTATATTTCTCAAATAGAGCAACACACAAGGAACGCAAGTTTCGAAAAAATATTACAATCAATGCCATGGGAATTGAAAATCATATCACAAATTATAGTAGACTAAAAAGATTTTTGGAAAAAACTGGAAAAGAACAAAAATTGGCGATAAAACGCAAATCGTCCGTTACGTATGCAGATGTTTTTTCTGGTGAGATTATTAGCAAATATCCACCAACAAGAGAATCTGAAAACTTGCGAAGAATTTGCCGAGACGAATGTGAGCTACTGGAAAATGAGCTTTGTCAAAAGGAGTACGCTATAGCAAAGAGGCATCCAGTGATTGGGCAAAAATTGCCGCTTGAAGATTGTTCTCATTTGCCGCGACACAGCGATTGCTCCACCATAGGCATTGCTATCGATGTGGATCCTTCGCAAACTTGTTATTGGGAGGATGGTTCGGGATATAGAGGAACTTTGGCTGTCTCAATATCGGGCAAAAGTTGTTTACGTTGGTCATGGCTGATGAAAGAAATTTCCGATTTTCCAGAATTGGGGACAAAATTATTGCAGGTAATTAAAGAGCTATTTTCATGAAACATTTTACATCGTGATTGGCAAAAGCAGCAAATTTGAAAGAAATTTGATTCATAATGCTAATTAAACTATTTAATCAATATAAGTAATTTATTATTTAATAAATAATTCATTAATTCAATGATTTAATGAATTATTTATTATCGAAAGAATTAATGAAATAGTTTAATGACTCGCTTAATTAATGTAATTCTTCATTGTATTAATGACAAACTTTGCTGCTTCAGTAGCAATAAAAAACTTCAGTTCTGAGTTTTCCTTCAATTAAGAATTCAACTCAAACCCCAATAATATTCAATGAAATTACTAAACAAATTCGAAAAATAATGAATTATTTCATTGTTAATGACGTTTTGTTTAACAAATTAATTGATGAATTAGTTAAACAAAATAATGAGCTAAATAATAAAATTAATTTGTTGATTTAATATATTGAACAACTCATTCATTGAATTGGTAAACTAAATTAAATTAACGAGCTTCTTTATTAAACAAATGTGATATTTTTTCAATTAATGAAGCAGTTCAATGAACTAAAAGATATATAATTAACTTAATGAACGAATTCAATTCTTGCAATGAACTGATTCCTTAAACGTATTGATTCATTAAATGCATAAATTAGAATTTTAAACATATATGAAATACAAATTAATGAACTAATTCATTAAATTAATAAACTTCTAATGAATGAATTGGTTTATGAAATGGAATTAAAGAAATTAGTCAAATTAAATCATTTAATGAACTGATTCATTCAACTAATGAGCTAATTATTTAAACTAATTGATTAATCAATTAAATTAATGAACAAGTTCATTAAACTACGAACGAATTTACTAAACTAATGAACGAACACATTGAGCTAATGAACGAATTCATTCAAATTCAAAATAATCAGCTAACTTGCTTATTTAATTAAATATTTGAATTATGAAATTAATTACACAAGTTTAATATATTAATGAATAACTTAATTAAATTAATGAACTAAGCCATTCACCTAATAATTTAACCAACCAAATTAATGAAGCAATTAATTTATTAAATTAATGTACTAATTCATTTAATTAATGAGTTAGTAAAGAAATGATAGATTCTGACAATTGTTATGGTTCGTAGTAACTACATCACATCATTTATAGATTTTATTATTAAAAATTATTCAATTATAATTCTATTTCTTAATGTTATTAGGAATCCAGGCAGCATGGAAGATAGGCCCTGGTGCTTTGTGGGCGATAAATCATTTGAGAAAATCATAGAGCCCTGCAACATACCAAAATGTTCGGATCGCATTTGGTTGTATATTTTTATGACAATGGGAGCGCTTTTAAGTATATTTTTGATATATATCACTTTATATATTGTTAAACGGAGACGAAATCATGGAATGACCAACATCCAAAACGTAATTATTAATTATAATGTTCATTTAATTTAATATTTATTATTTTTGAGTTAAATTATTCAATTTATTTGTTGTTTTATTGTGTGTAAGTGAAATAATTCTATTGAAAATTCTTAGATAAATACACCAAATGCAGATAAGAATATATACGGAAATTCTCAGGTCAATTCGTCTATTGAAATGTCACGTATTAATGTAAATGGCACAAATGATTTATCTCCGGCATTTGCCCAAAATATCGAGCGCAGTTCACTTCTCAAAATACCTCATTACACCTGCAAGACGTAGAATTTGTGGAAGAACTTGGGGAGGGCTTTTGGTACATGCACATCTCATATAAAATTTTTATAGAATTTTAAAATTTTATTAAAACAATTCTATTTTCATGCAGGTAAAGTATATAAAGGGCAACTGGCCAGCCAGGAGGAGATAAAATATTTGTAGCGGTGAAAGCGTTAAAGGAAAATGCTTCTTTAAAACACAACAAGACTTTAAGCGGGAGATAGAACTGATTTCGGATTTGAAACATGATAATATAGTTTGCATACTGGGAGTGGTATTGAATAAGGAGCCATTTTGCATGCTCTTCGAGTACATGGCAAATGGAGATTTGCACGAATTTCTAATCGCCAATTCGCCAAATGAAAATAAATCCCTAAATCAATTAGAATTTCTTAAAATTGCTCTGCAAATAAGCGGCATGGAATATTTGTCAGCCATCATTATGTCCACCGAGATTTGGCGGCAAGAAATTGTTTGGTTGGCGAACAATTAATGGTAAAGATCTCAGATTTCGGATTATCCCGGATATCTATAGTTCAGATTATTACAGGTACATGCATACTATTTAATAACTAAATATTTACAAGGGTCTTCTGCAAAGGCTTGTTTATTAAATTTATTTAAAATTCTCTTTAAACAGAGTGCAATCAAAATCATTGCTGCCAGTGCGTTGGATGCCATCCGAATCGATTTTATATGGCAAGTTTACAACGGAAAGTGATGTTTGGTCATTTGGTGTTGTTTGTGGGAAATTTATAGCTACGGTATGCGGTAAACGCATCTTCTTAAAGCAAATATTTTATTACTTTTGCTTTTTTATTTTGTTTTAATGTCAAACAATTTTTGTCTAGCCATATTTTGGTCACAGCAATCAGAGTGATTAATCTTGTAAGATCCCGACAATTGTTGTCATGCCCAGAAGCTTGTCCAACAGCTGTTTACTCCTGATGATTGAGTGTTGGCATGAACAGTCCGTACGAAGGCCATCGTTTGCTGAAATTTCAATCGGCTAAAGACTTGGTATAATGGACAACAGAAATTAACACAATTTAACTTGTCAGCTTTTACCACAGAATGTTTGAGTTGTAAATAAAAATAACATTTAACAATTTATAATACAAATCGGTTTTTTATTATTTCCTATTGCTGTCTGCTGGACTTAGTTTCATTTTTCGCACGAATTACATACTCATACAACAATCACTATATTTGTGTTATGTTTTTCATGAAAATAAGATTTTTTTTTTTGGAATTTTTATACCATCCAACTGAAAATATCCTTCCGTATGTAGCGCAGTGAAATCTTCGTCTGAGACCCATAAAATGTATGTATTCTCGATCAGTGATAAAAATCAAGACAATCTGAGCAAGTTCGTCTGTCTGTGGAAAACACGATTTAGACCAAGATTTCTCGAGAAATTGGGAGTATAAGCGAAGTAGACCATTTTGGTGAACAGTGTACTAAAGTATTAATTGGTAATAAATGTAGGCTGCTGTAGTTAGTGGACTCTTATTTTTTAGGTCGAATATAACGTTTTTATTTATTTTTTTACTTTTAAAATATGAGATTTTCGCAGAAATTGTTCCAAACCTCTGATTATCCATAAAATTAACTAGAGTATAGTCTAAAGCACTAAACACAGCAGGCTACACACACAGACTGCATAAATAGAAAACACACATTCATATCGTAACAATTATTCTGACGACAGCATGACAACACGACTACACGACCACCGTTGTAGCTGTCGTCAACTTAGATCTAATTCTATTTTTTGCTACAACACAGATTAGAGTTTTATTTTAATGAAAAAAGTGAATAATTGATTGTTTTAAAGAAATATTTTTGTGAATAAAGTTCATATGTAAACAGAAAATTTAAAAAATTTTAGTGTATTTTTGCTAATGCAGTTGCCCTTCCATAATAATTCAGTAGCTGACTTTTTGGCTACAAATGCAGCTGATTACATTTGTGTTTGTTGTTCTTGTAGTCT